>PVJX010004092.1:0-99020 GCA_004027295.1 Dolichotis patagonum | reverse complement strand
GAATTTTTGCTCCACCTCACCCTTCTACCATGAAGTTTCTGCACTGAAGGCAATTAACCATGCGCTGAAATCTCTGAAACTGTGAGCCAGAATTAAAAGTCTTCCCCTTTAAATTGTGGTTATTAGTTATTTTTCCAAACAGAAGCTAACGCAAGAATGTAAGAAGTAATGGATTCAAAGGATACAAATGATTTTCATGAATACTAATAGCCACAAATATGTAGAAGCAACAATGTGCAGGTCTGTATGAATTTCCTCATGCTGACCCAGAAACTGTTCAGGAACAGACAAATTAGATAATTCGATGTATCCAGTAGGGTGAGTATGGTGGAAAGCCTAAGTTTAAAGGAGATTAAACATTGAAGAAAGGAGCAAGGAATGTGGAGTAAGACTAAAGAGAAGTAGTCATGGCAAAAAAACTATGGGTCTCATTCCTCACCAAAAATATCTTGATTGCTACTCCATGTCTTTTATCAAAACATCTGAAAAGCACAGTCACTGTAACAGATCTATAGATTAGTAAATGAGAATTGGAGGCTAGCTATTGTTATAAACTGAGTTTGGGAGTAGTGTGGAATTACTGTGGCTACAGTTGACCTGTACACCAAATAAGAGTGATCATTACTCACAAGTAGACTAAACCTACATCTACTAAAGCATTTATTACATTCTAGTATAGTGATGTATGTTTTCCCCCCATAAACTATCTGATTATAAAGATAAAACATTACTCATTTTTGAACACCAAAACCTAGTATAAAACCTCCTCCATAATGAACACTAAACAAATATTTTTAATTTTATGGTACATTTGCAATTCATGCAGTTTACAATCTTCTTGGAGGTGGATACACGTACATATTACAGTTTGTTTCCTTTTTTAAATTCCCTTCGCTTGCACTCCCTCTCCTCCTCCCCTCTTCCCTCCCTCCCTCCTCCAGTTCCCCTATCCCATTTTTCATTCTTCAACAAGAATTTAAAATAATACATTTTAGGGCCAGGGATTTAGCTCAGTAGCATAATCACATGCCTGGCAAGAATGAGGTTGTGAGTTCAAACCCAGGTACCAAAAAAAATAAAATACAACATTTTCAACTTTTAATGCCAAGTGAAGATTATATTAAACTAACTGGGTGACTGGAAATTTAATAAAGAACAAAATTAAATGGAAAAAATCCTTTGTTTTAATTTTAAAATGATCACAAATAATATTACTTTAATAAGAGTACAATATAAATTAAGATTATAAAATTATCTACATTAAGGAAATAATATAAATGATTAAAAAGTGCAAAAATATAGGTAGCTACTTTTGTTAATCTTCCCAATTGAAACGTAACAATAAACAAATTATAAAGACAAAGCTAAAAAGCAAAATTATACTAATCTTTAAAACTAATGGCATGAATGTTTTAGTATTTTAAAATAGGTTTTAGTGTTTTGCTATATGTGCTCTACTCCAGAAATACTAAATATAATGTATGCAATGAATATAATTATATATATTAATATTATATATATAAATCATTTGCTCAATATACTAGATATTTGCATTAAACAAAGGGATCTCCTAAAACACGGAATAAGCTGTTTATTTCAAGATTCACAAAATGTCTATTTTTTTCATATCTAAACACTAGTAGTATCTAAAATGGACTTCTATATGTGATTTCCACATTTAGAATACATATAAGGCATAATTCATTAGGCTACTTTCCTTCTTTTCTGAAATTCAAAATCCAAGAAAATTGAATCACGTTTAAATGAAGCAATGTGTTTATTAGATCTGTGGGGTGTAAGAAAACTTCAATTGCTACTCTGTGTCATGCTGATATAGGCATAAATTCTCAGGTTAAACTTCTCTCTCTGTAGTACAAGTTTCAATTTGGATTTTAAAAAGCTTGAGGCCATCAATTTTCACATTTTTTTCCCACTCCCATTTCAGAAATAAGAGACCCAATTTCAGGAAAAAACTGGCAAGTTATGTGGAGGCTTAAAATGTTCAAGCATAAATCCAACTGCCATTAAGGCAACTCCATTAAAATAAAAATATGTAAACTACTACCATGGTTTCTGACTTTTATTTAATAGTCACTTATTTAAAGTGAAACAGGGACATTAGAATCACTGCTTATAAATATAATTAAGCCCTACTAATAGAGCTCAATGGTATTACTCAAAACTTTCTGCTATAGAGGTAACACACAATCACAACTCAGGTAGTTCTCCTTTGATATCTACCTTTATTGTACACTTACATGCACATTTCCATATTTATATATTATTTATGGGATCAAAATGTTTAGTGTGAAAGAACTGAATATCATATTCTGCAATTTGATTCACACCTCTTTCCCTTGCAAACCTTATTCAGTTCACTAACCATGTCATGTTGTCCAACAAGCAAGTAAGATTTCCCCAAGCTTCCTTCAAGATTAGCTGCAGAATCACCTTAAACAGATTCAGGCAAAGGAAACAAAGCAGTGAAATAATATGTAACAGCTGTGACTAATAAGTGTCGACTTCAAATAGGGTAGCCAAGGTAAAAAGTAAATGTTATCTTCCTGGGATAAATTTGGATTCTTCAGATACTATCAAACTAACAAAGAAAAAAATAAGAATATTCATATGTGAGTTCTCTTTCAAGTTGGGTTTGATGAATAAGAAAGGTGAAGTCACATTATAGCCTGCTTTTCTGTAGGATGGCACTAGAAAACAGCATTTACCATATTTTTGAGCATATCAAAGACACTCAATGAAACAAGACTTCCAGAACAGTCTTACAAAGTGACAAAAATGATGAGATAAGTATGTTCAAAGTGGGGGGAGGGTACTCTGAAGGGGATTAATGACAAAGCATCTTTTATTGTAATAAATTATTATTTAAACATTCATCTCATATTTTGATCACATCTCATATCAAGAGTCAACACTTGCGAAAGTTAATCCAGCAAGGACATATTTTAACATGCTAGATCATAATGTTTACATTATCCAATTATATCTTTATAAATACCAGAAAAAAAGAAATAAATACATAAATATTAACTATGAATATATTCTATATTAGCCTCTATGCTAAAAGCTCTCATATAAAATTTCACTTGATCTTACTTGCTACACAGCAAGTTCTTTGTTCAAGGCTAATGCTAAAAGTATAAAACAAAATAAAATCCAGATGAAAATAATCCATCTGCTTGCAACAATAGTGAATTCCAATTTTTTGTACACCTAACCTTAACAGTCTTTCTTAGCCTCTCAGAGTGAATGAATCTCAATCTTCATTGATAAAAGATTAACAACTCTATAATGTTGCAATTACCTTTGGGGAATAATGGTTATTTATATTTATATTTATATTTATATTTATATTTATATGATTCCCTATCCTGTGGAGACGAGGAAAAAGGAGAACGAAGATGGCTATTTTCTAGAGAAGTCTTTCAAAATGAATGAAAATTTATGATGAAAATAGACTTACAGTTTGACAATTTGTTTTAGTATGTACAATTAATCTGAGATTTCTTTTGTGCTAGTCAGCAAGGTCTGGTCATAAAAAATAAAATTTTAGTTCCTAAGCTGGATAAAGCTCCTTAAAGTATTACCACTTATCTCAGTAAACCTCAGGAGAAAATAAACCAGTAAAAAGTAAAACCACATTTCTGACTTAATAACATTTGGAGAAAAAAAAGTATCAATAATAAGTTGACAGGAAGCAATGGTAGTTGGCTCCATATCCTTCTGTATTACCATCCTTTTTTTATACCAGAAGTTACATAGAATACCAAGTCCAGAGCATTCCAATTTCCTCTAATTAACCTAAAACCAACTCCATACAGGAAGGGTTACAATTTGGCCAACGATGATCAAAATATATATAGTCTAATTTATGTTTGCTTTGCTAATTTAATAACTTCATCTTCATGTGCTTAAACTCTGAGAAGAGTAATATCCAATAGAGAGAATTATGAATAAGAAACAAACACATTAGGGGATAACATTAAAATATAAGGAAATACAAATAGCTGTGTTGATGAGGTATTAGGTCAGTTGAGCAGTCAGGCCTTTGTTCTTAGTTTTTAGATAGGTACAGTAAGTTTCATTACCCTGTTCACCAGGAGAAATATAAACCATATTTTCATGCAATATACTAAGTATCAAAATTCTTTCAGAAACTTTTTTATATGTTCACTGTAATAGTTCAATTAAAATGTACCTTTTCAGAGCTAAACTTTACAAAGAATCCTGATTAAAGAAAAGTCCTGAATACAAGTTAAATACAAACTAACTACAAATTTAATTTAAGATTTTAAACCTGTTTCTAACTTAAAGAAAGGTTAAAGCAATCCACTTTTAATTAAATATATCTATGGCAACTTAATTCCAAATCTTAAGGTTTTGCAACCCAATTTTTTATGATAAGAATATTACTAAAATTCATCTGCATTGAATGACAATCTTCCATTCCTTTTGGCTCTCTGAATCCATTATCTCTCTCATGGGAATGAATGCTTTGCTATGACTGATGATGAGTAAGATATATAGGACAAATGATGCAGCTTTTCATTTAAAAGACTAAAAAGGAAATTCACTTTAGTCTCCTTTCTGCCTAGTTTCATTAAAATCTAAATACAGCTATTCTAAGAGATTTTTTTCTAGCTCAGTTCAGTTTGACAAAAACTGTCTCATGTATCATTTAAATCAATTATAGATTCTTTGGGAATATACCAAAAAAGTTTCAGTTGAGCACTTTGGTTTTAAAATAAACACATAAAACATCAGCAAAAAAATCAATCAATATAACTCTTAAAATATACCATGTAAAAGCATATTATTTATAATTATTACTAAATTCTGAGTTGTTTTAACTTATGAAAAGTATTTTCATAATTATTCCCTAAAATACCTTAATAAAACAGTATCTTTGATACGATTAACACATGGACATGGCATGTAGATTGCTAAAGGAAGGAAAACATGAAGGGAAGAAGCTATATACACACATGTATATGTATGTATATACACCCAACATACAACTGTACGTTTAGTAATTCACATGCTAATTACAACAGTATTTAGGGGATAAAACAATTTGAGTAAGCATGTTACTTTAAAACTATGTTCTATCACAAGAAAATAACTTTGATATGACTTGGAAATTGTTTAATAGTAGTTTAGATGCCTTTGATAAATTATTACAAAATAATTTGCTTTACACAGATTATGAAGTAAAGAACTTCTTTTCCTTAAGAACCCACACTCTTTCATAAGCCTGAAACTTTCACTTTTTAATATTTAGATATAAGATTGCTGAGGATTGAGAAGAGCAACAAAATATTAAAGGAAAACCAAAAAAAAAAAAAAAAGGAAAGAAGGGAGAAGACTAGAGGGAAGGAAGGAGAGAGGAAGGACTTGATGCACCCAAAATACTTCCTCCTTCTGAATAGAAATGTGCATAATGCAGAGATGTAATAACTTAAAGAAAGAAGATGTCTTCATCAAGAAAATCATATCAGAAATATCTCTGGTGATTGTGTTTTTCTAAACGATGTGAAGAGCACACTCCAGACTAGTCATTCTGTTTCCCCATGCTAGCAACCATCCTGGGTCCCTCTAAGTTTCTCAGACCTGCTCAGGACCCCAGAGACCATGTAAATCTGATTAATATAATTGCTCTCTTGCCATCCACTTTCAGACATGGTATACATTTCTGGAAACCTTTTACAACACCATATTTGGTCTCATTAACACATCTCCCCTTGCAGTTGTCTGAGGTACAGTCTACTTACTCTCAGAGAGAAAAGCAACAAGCACCGTAAGCACTGCTACCAAGAGAGGCAGCTTTGTTTTAACACAGCAAGAGTGGGCAAGGATGTGGAGACTTTGCTGAATTTCCCCTTCTCTCACTCTCCAGTTTTCTAACAATGCCTCTTAGTCCATTAATTCAAAATACATAGAGGCCAAGGGTACTTGAGAAATAGGGTAAAGAACATAGCAAAGAAGAATGAAAGGGCATCAGCACAAAAAAAGTATTGGCTAACAAAAGTATATGAATTTGATAAGAAGAACAAAAACCTGTTGCCTTGCTTACTGTTATAGTCAGGGGCTGTACAGAGAACAATTAGAATAAGGACATGGAGTTTATAATATTATTTTTTATGATGGTCACCTAGAGTTAACAAAAGTTAATGCAGGAAATCTACCCACAACACTAAAGACAGGATATTTACCCAAGGGCCTGAATCCCATAGCAATGTCCCACAGGAATCCAGATGAAAACCCAGAGCTCATGACAATGCCTCCCATGAGTCCAACTGGAGGTCTAGAGCCCACAAGAAGGACTCATGCCAGTCTCTTTTACGGATCCATGCTGGGAAGGCCCAAAGGTCAGCGATGGAAGCTAGAAAGTCTATGCCAGCAGGGTGAAGGAGCTGTGCTGATAGGTTGAGGGTTCTAAGCTGGAGCCAAGAAATCACACTCACAACAAAGACCAGGGCTGTCCTGAAAGGCACCCCAGCCATCCTCAGCGACATGGAGGCCCTGAGCTCCTCCGACGACAAGCACAGTTGAGCACATGCCAAGAAGCCTGTGTACAAGTTCATCCTGGAGACCAAGCGGCACTCGTCTTCCTCTCCGGAATCAGGAAGCAATGCTTGATATGAGGACAAGAGCTTCTCCAGGAGAACCTAATGGCTCAAACAGCAACTTGTAGGAAACCTCACAATGCCTCAATGCACTAATGCCTCAATGCCCTTCCTTCTCCTTCTCCATGTCTCCATTTCTGCTGGCTACTTTCCTCAGGTGAAACATCTATGCTCAGCAGCATGGAGATGTAATCCAGCTGGCATTAAGTTGACCACCAGTTTTTAATCCATAACACTTACATTCTCACTGCTGGGACAAAATACCTGATATCCACAATTTAAAGAAGGACAAGCTCATTCTGGCTCACAGTTCACTGAGGTTTCATTACATAGTCAGGTGGCTCCAACGCAGGGTGGCATGGGAGAGGGACATTGTGGAGGAGAAACAGTCCACGGCAGGGCAGGCAGAAAGCAGCAAGTTCGCCTTTCATCTTTCACTTTATTACATTCAGGCTTCAAGCCTGTTGGTTGGTGCCACCCACAACAGGGTGGGCCTTTCATAGTCTACGCCCAGAACTGTGCTAAAACAATCAGTAGACTAATTCAGTCATCACATACCTTTAAACTATATTTCCACACCCTAGATCAAGCCATCTACAAAAAGTTCCACCTATGAGCACATGAGGCTTTCAGGGCACATCAAGGTATAAGACATAAGACCTATACAAGCCAAGAGAACTAAAAAAAGGTATGCACACAAAAACATATCCACTAATGTCATGGTAGTATTACTCATAATAGAAGGAACACAGTATCTATCTACCGGAATATAGTATACAAATAGCAGATTGTTCATTCTTGCTGAGAAGGTAGAATATTATTGTTGGGTTCCTAGTCTCTAAATTAGATATTTGAGGTACTTCAGCCACTCTTTTACAAACAACAAAATGGCTGCATCATTTTTTAGGAATCAGTGTTGACAGGAGGGGGCTTAATAGTCAAAATTCAAACTAATACATTTACAGTTTCACATGAGGGACTGCCAAACCACAAGCAAGTTAAAATTTCTTTATTCCCCACAATCTATTTAAATTTTGAAATACATGCAGCTTTTTATAAAAAAAAAAGTTGGACATGAATTGAAAATACAAATAATTAAGCCAGTGATAGAGAAAAAGAGAAACAATATGAGATGAGATGAGAATCAAGCTATAGTCTCAAACCTTGACACTTTGAGGCCAATCAGAGAATCCCAGTTGATCTGTTTGGGGCATCTGTATAGATGACAGAAACAAACAGTGCTGTCCACTTTTGCCAAATTTAACACATTTCTATAAACCTTTTCCAAGTTGCAAAATTATATTCAGATACAATATCTACGGCATTAGGAAACAGCAACAAAGTAAACTACAGTTGCCTTAAATGTCTCTCACAAATGCTTGCTTCTTTGAATAATGTGATTTGAACTTAAAATGAATAGTTGTGTTGTGATCAAGATACAGACACTGTTGATATATGTTATAATTTGTCACACATTTGGCTAAATGTGACTATTATAAAACAGAGCAAGAGATCATGTGACTTGATATGAGAAAAATAAATAATATAAATTTGTGGAAGTAAATGGTGAACTTGATGAAGTCATTTGGATTGAAAAACATCATCTAAATTTCAGAAACAACTGTTAAAAAGTATTAAACTAATTTATAGACATTAACTACAAGTGAAAAACCAAAACTGAATTCTAACAAGGACTGTATTATCCACACAGCATAAATTTTTAATAGGGTATTTATTTTAAAAAGCAATATGGAGCTAGAAATTACTACTTTATGTCATTAGTTCAAAATCTACCTTGTAGCATTAAGGTCTATAACAGCAATCTCTTAAAACCTCAGCAGTAAAAATCCTTCAGTATAAAAATAGTATCAATAGACATTACAATGAAGCTCTTATCGAGCACAATTGGGGTCCAAAGTTGGTACAAAAAATGAAAACACTACTTAAACCAGGCAATGTTAATATATACACATATTCATACATACATACATACATATATATATACAAACAATCAAATGAACATTTTAACTTAAAACATAAGTATACATTCACTCATCTCGTAAGACTAAAGCCATATATCTGAGTATAGGTCTTAAATCATCTTTTTACATGAACCAACACCTACAATGCAGCATTTGTAACTCCCAGTTCTATTTATATTAAAATGACATGAAAGATAAAAGATGTCTATAAAATAATTTGCATGTGAAGCTCAGTTAAATTTATATCATTTTAAATTCAGTTCACTTGTGTATACTTAATTCAAAATATTTTTCCAACTTGTTTTTACTGAGGTTTTCCTATAATTCAATAGCTTTCTTTTGTTACCACACTGAGAAGTTCATCATTTTATACAATATCATGTTACAGAATTGGAATAAGAAAAATTAGCATTCATGGGATTGGTCAAAAAAATAGTTTCAAGTAGGTGCACAGCATAACTGGTAGAAGGTGAAGAATATACATGCAGCAGATGACAGTCTATGCTCTGTATCCTGTGGGAATCACTCAGTATTATTTATAGTAGAGCCTGACAGGCAGAAGTAAATCCACTTAGTCTAGAAAATAGATAAAAGTTGTGAAAGTTGAGCTTGGAAAGTCAGAAGTACAAACCACTTTCAACAAAACATCTATTTGCTGATTACTTATCTTAGGGTCACAAACATCACAAAAGGCCTATCTCAGCACTGGCACTTGTTTGCTAAAGAGCCCTAAAGCGTTCCACCTCTGCCTAGAGTTTACCATTCCTTTCCCAAAATGAACATAAGAGTTCTCAACCACCCCTACATTCCAGAAACATCACAATAGGCAAACTAAACATGAGTCACATAACAAAAACGCATTCACAAAGGACTGATTCACAGAGTTGAAAATGTCTACTTAGCAAAAGACTCCTTCGAAGTTCCATTTGAATTCAGAAGATAATAGCAATTCTAAAAAATCTTCTCAGCAATATAAGTCTCCAGTATTATCCTGTTTAACCAACACTCTTCCCACCGAAAAGACAGTAACATATCTAGAATATGAAAATATCTGGAAAATGTGCACACTATAGCATAATAATGAGCAACTTTCCCTTGGGGTCAAATACACAGTCATGTGATACATGTCCTTTCAGTAAACACATAGAGAATAGTGCACCTGTAGCATTATGGAATCTCATAACTTCATAGTCATCTTCATTTCTGCAAGGACATTTTATAATGTTACCACAAGGAGATCAGCTAATGTCACCTCTCAGAAGCTATATAAGTACTTAGGGATGTATGACTGTACTATGAGTCCCAATTCTTCAGGAGCCTCAGTAAAACAGGATTCTGCTTTCATGCCTCATAGACATAAAGCTGCTCCATCTTACTTGTTTAAAAAATGGATGTGCAAATCACATTTATACTTCTAAGGGAACGCATGTGGAGTCATCATAGGATTCCTCCACTGCTCTTTCTCATTCTCACAGGTTCTCCATTATCCTAGACTCTGTAAAAGAATCTGACTCATGGGACAGACCCACAGCTGTCAACTGCTGCCAAAAAGGGCAAGAAAAAAGTCTTTGTTATTATAGGCCATTAAAATCTTGGACCTGTTTGTAACATATCACACCACAGTGAATGTTGACTAATAGAGCTAACATAGATAAAGTAAATGAAGAGAAAGCAAAAACAGTTGTTATAAGAAACATACTTCCCAATAAGAACTTCTAAACCAATAAATATGATACTAGTCTTCAGCTCAATGTTCCCCAAACTATGGTAATGAATTAATTACTTTAAAACTGCAAAGCTAGCCAGGGATTTAGCTCAGCAGAAGTGCCTTCCTGGCATGCTTGAGGTCATGAGTTCAATCCTTGGTACCGGAAAAAAAAAAAAGAAGAAGAAGCCAGTTGTAACTATTAATGTAGATGGCCTTAATTCACCAATAAAAAGAAACATAGGGAGAGTGGATCAAGAAACAAGATCCATCAATACATTGTATACAAAAAACATATTTAACTCGATAAGAAATTTACAGACTAAAAATCAAAGAAGAGAAAACAATGTTCCATGTGACCAGAGACCAGAACAAAGCAAGGGTAACTTGCCCATCAACCGCAGAATGGATAAGAGACATATGGTATTTTCGTACAATGGAAAGCTACCCAGCTATAAAGTAGGATAATCTCGAAGCTCGGTAGGTAAATGGATGTGCCTGGAGATCATGTTCATGGGAAGAATGTTTAGAACTCATACGAGTGAGCCCTAGCATAAAAAAAAGGAGTTAGTGGGATCCAAAAAGCACAATAGATATTATGAAAGTGATAGGAGAGGAAACATCTAGCAGGGGAAAATAGTAACCGCTGTTAATTTCTTATTGTCTTGTATCATTTTCATAATTTTGTTAGGTTTGGTTTTGTTGTGTCTTGTTAATTTTACTGTGTCTGATGGTATGGGCAGCTATTTTGAAGATAACGGGATGTATATGGTAATCACTGTTGGTTTCCTATTATCTTATTTTGAAGTCCTATAATGCTTTCATTCTTTTAATTGTTTCTTTTCTGTTTTGTTTGATTTTATTACATGTGATGGTACGAATAGCTGTTTTGAAGATAATGAGACATTATGGTAGCCATTCTTGATTTCTTGTCATCTGATTTTGAAGTCCTATACTGAGTTTATTCTTTTGTTTTGATTGGTTTTATTCTGTTGCATTTTATTTGATTTTATTATGTGTGAAAGTATGGATGGCTAGTTTGAACAAAATGAAACATTATAGTAGCCATTGTTCATTTTCTGTTATCTTGTTTTAAAGTCCTATAATGCTTTCTTTTGTTTTGATTGGTTTTTGTATGTTTTCTATTTAATTTCATTATGTATGAAGGTATGGACAGCTATTTGGAAGAAAACAAGACACATTATGGTAGCCATTGTTCATTTCTTATTGTCTTGCTTGGAAGTCCCATAATAATTTCATTCTTTTGTCTTGATTGGTTTTATTCTATTTTGTTTGATTTTATTGTGTGGGAAGGTATGGACAATTATTTCGAGGAAAACAAGAGACATTACAGTAACCACTGTTGATTTCCTGTTGTCTTGTTTTGAAGTCCTATATTGCTTGCATTGTTTGGTTCTGATTTGCTTTGTTCTGTTTTGTTTTGTTTTATTCTCTTTAAAATAAATTGTAACAACTAAAAATAAAACTGCAAATCTATTATATATTAATACTTATGAATTAGTAAATTTATTCAAAAATCCAAAGAAAAAAACTGGAAATGCAAGACCCAATTTTAGTATTATCATTACTAGATTCACCAGAAATGAAATGAATCTTATTGCTAATTCCCAATTTCTGACAATATCTTTGCAAATCAATTCCTGTTGAAGAAATCAGACAGATCCATTGAAATTACTTTAAGTAGTACTGCTTCACATGTGGAACTGAGAAATACAAAGACTATTAGGAACCTGTAAACTTCCTTGCCATTACTTACCGGGGAAAAAAGATAACGGACAAATTTGGTCCAGAAAAACCAGGTAAAATTCCCTTTGGTATCTTTCCAGCTTCAAAAATATCAGTACTTTCATTTTACCAAAGGCTTAAAATACCTTGATGTGTGTATGTGTGTGTGTGCATGTTTTAGTATTTCAGTTCTAAATATTTAGGTTATTTGAAACGTATCTGGCTGCTGTACTTAGTAATTTTAAATGAAATGCTTTCAGTTATAGTGAACAGGGACCCAATTATTTTATATTGACATATGTATTTTACTTTCTCTCTTATTATCATTTTCATATTGGAAAGCAGCTAGTTCTCTTCAATTATTTGGCAACCTGTAATAAACATAATTTAGTACCAAAACTCCACATATATCTTAAATCACATTTAATTTTGCAAACAATGAATCTCTCCTGCATTGTAGATGATTCAAACTTCTTGCCCAGAAATGCTTTTGGGTGGTAAGATTCCAATTCTGATGAATGTCATATGTGCTCATAGTCTGTTTGGGCTCCTGCAGCAGCTGCCACCTACTTTTTTTTTTTTTAATTTTAAAGAGAGTAAAACAAAGGAGGGCAGAACAAAGCAGATCAGAACAGAACAACATAGGCAACACAGCACTTTACAATAAGACAACTGGACATTAACAGTAGCTACCAAAATATCTCTTTCTCTGCTCTAGTTTAATATAATTTCAAATACAATAATATCAAACAAAACAAAATAGTATAAAACCATTCAAAAGAATGAAAGAATTACAGGATATTTTGAATAACAGAGAATGATCAATGGCTACTATAATATCTCATTTTTAATAAAAAACAATTTGTTTATACTGTCACATATATTAAAATCCAAATAAGACACAACATGATAGAACCAATGGTAATAGCAGAGTAGAAACATGGTAGGACTTCTAAGGAAGACGATATTAAATCAGCAATGGCTGCCATAATGTTTTGTTTTCTTCAAAACTGCTGCTCATACCATCATGCATAATAAAGTCAAACAAAACAGATAAAACCATTCCAACGATGAATGAAAACATTGAAAGGCTTCAAAGCAATGAAATGGGAAATCGTGATTACTATAAAATCTTATATAGTCTTACCAACTCTCATACCAGGGAGACTATACGGTATTTACACGTGTGAGTTTGGTCTATTTCATTTATGAGTATGGTCTCAGGTTGTGTCCATTTATTTATAAATAACTCAATGTGATCATTCTTTATAGCTGAGTAGTACTCCATTGTATAAAAATGCCACAACTTTTTTATCCATTCCTCAACTTTTTTATCATTCCTTGATGGGCACTTAGGTTGTTTCCAAGATCTGGCTATTACAAATTGTGCTGCTATAAACATGGGTGCACATATATCACTGTGGTATGATGTTTTGAGTTCTTCTGGGAATATGCCTAGAAGTAGAAAAGCTGGGTCAAATGGGACTTCCAGACCCAGCTTTTTGAGGAATCTCCAGACTGACCTCCACAGTGATTACACCAGTCTACACTCCCACCTACAGTGCAGAAGAGTTCCTTTTTCCCCACAGCCTCTCCAGCACTTGTTGTTGGTAGTTTTTTTTTTATCCTGGCCATTCTTTCTGGGGTGAGATGGAATCTCAGTGTGGTTTTAATTTGCATTTCTCTCATGACTAATGATGATGAACATTTTTTCATGTATTTATTTGCCATTCGTATTTCTTCATCTGAGAACTGTGTATTCATTTCAGATGCCCATTGTTGGGTTGGGTCTTTGAATTTCTCAGGTCTGATTTTTTAAAATTCTTTATAAGTTCTAGAGAGAAGTCCTTTGTCTGAGGGACAGTCCATTAAGATTTTTTCCCAATTTGTCGGTTTTCTTTTCACTCTGCTGGAAATCTCTTTCGACATGCAGAAACTCTTTAATAAGATATGGTCCCAGTTATTGATTCTGGGAAGTATTTCCTGTGCAGTTTGATTCTTGTTCATGAATTCTCTACCTACCCCTATATCTTTGAGATTTTTACCTACTTTGTTTTCCAACAGATTTAGTGTTTCTGTTTTAATATTTAGATCTTTGATCCATTTAGATAGCTGCCACCTACTTAAGAAGTTGGCTCTTTAAACACGAGTGAAAGAAAAGAGACAATCATTTCATTTTCTCCCAAATAAAGAAAAACATGAGCTATATCTAATGTGAAGTTGTCTGCCAAGTGGCTTTAAAAATCTGAATGACAAAAGTCAGTTTGAGGTCAATTTTAACAAGATTTAACTATCTTTTGAAATGAAAAGTGGTATTTTTATTAAGAAAAAAGGCAACTGCAAATAAGACTATTCTTCCAATCTCTTGGTTTACACTAAGGTAGCACCAAGTAAGGTGTAAATTTTTTCAAGTGAGGCAGTTGAGAGAGTATCACCTGTCTTTCCACTGAGCCAGAGAACAAAAGTGTTTAAAGGGCTCAACTATGTTTCCAACCTCTAAATCCCTGTTTTTACTTGGAACACAAGCTCATGGAGCTTTCTTTCTTTAAGGTCATTTACATTTGACTAACTCTAAACAATGAAAATATTCTCAGATGACAAAAAAGAGATAAAGCAACAAAATTTAACGAGATGATGAGTAAACCATGAGACAAACCAATGGATATTATACCCAATTCCTAAACAGCTTAAAGAATGAGAGACATAATGACAAGATTCTAAAGCATTTTGATAACAGGAATAATTTCCCATAACATAGAATTAAGGTCTATCCATTCTATAACTTAAATTTCATCTGAAAAATTATCACAAATACATGGTGAGTTACTTAGGTAAAAAATAAACCATTAATATTTTCTTTTTCAGGGAAATGTAAATAATAGTTTGTCCATTAGAAGAAATCATATTTTTTGGTGTTGGTTTTTGAAGGTCTGTTTTATATTGACTTTGGAGATTAGGGAGAGAAATCAGTAAAAAAGCAATGTTTTAAATTTTCATAATGAAAACATAACTAAAATTATATTACTTTTAAAATCCCTGCTAATAGGTAAAGAAACAATAGTTACTTTAAGTGATATTTTAATACATATCAGAAGCTGAATGTCTGTTACATTAAATGATAAAGACCCTAGAAGCAAAATTCTTAAAAATGATCTATACTACTTCTTAAGAATTATTTACAGTTATTACCATTTAATCCATCAGTTCATACATCATAACTACTCATACATGTATGAGTAGTTAAATGTTTTTGAAAATATTTTATCATTAAAACCACAAAGCACATTGTCATACTGATTTAAATTTTCAAGTTATAATCTACTGTCATTTGTGAACTGATTAACGTGAATTTCTATTCCTTTCAGATTATTACACATTTATGTATTAGAAGACTTAAAATAAAATTTTCAAAAGCAGTTTAATCCAGAGTAAAAAAATTCAAAAAATACTTCTTTCCTGTTCAGTTATTTTCAGGGGAAAGATTTTAAGTAAATAAAGACAAAACCCACAGAATAATTATGCTTAGAAAATATGAAAAGACATCATTAGTTAAGCTACATAATGATATATTTTCAGCCAGATTGTCATAATTATCAAAATTTGATGTTCATTAGAGTCATACTCATTTAATATCCATGAGTATATTTTTCCCAAATAAATCTTCTTTCTAATATGATTGGTTCTTAATCTTTTTTTGTTCCATTCTCAATTTTCAAGTTTATCTTTTTTAAACTCAAAGCTCTTTAAAGAAAAAAAGCTGACATCTCTTATATAAAGGGGCCATGTAACCACAGGCAGAAAAGTAGATATTCTTTCATTCCGCGTTCTTTAAAAATTGATTTGACATTTACATTTTCCCAAGATATTGCCTACTCTTAACTATTTGCTCTCAAAATTTTATTTACCTTAAACTTTCCTATCTCTTTAGTAAAAAGAAAGACGGCTGATTGAACATGATGTTATTCATGACCTTAGACATTAAATAAATATTTGTTGAATGAAAATCATTGACTGAATGTTATTTTCAAGAAATGGAGAGATACAGAATTATGCAATACAATTTCACAAAAGAGGGGATTTTAAAAATCAAGTTAGAATGGAAAAAAAATCTTTTTTTTTTTTTTTTTTTGGTAGCGGGGATTGAACTCAAGTTTGCAAGGCAGGCGCTTATGTTGCTGAGCTAAATCCCCAGCCCCCAAAAAATCTTAACAGAGGACCTTTCTGCATTAAGATAGGGACCAGATAATTATTACCTTTTTTCCTATAAATATTTTCACATTACTATGTTTTTTAATATTTAAGCATTAAGCTTTAAGTAAACCTTAACTTTTTAGATATAATTTTCCATACACACATACAGCAGTATTCATAAATTAGCACTAGATTAGTTCACAAATCTAGTTTTCATATAATTTCTTTCCTATATTCTTACACTAACCTCTTAAACCTACTATGTGGATTTTACCATAAATATGGAAGGGAAACATGCAAGTATCAAATATATAAGAATCAAATGTTAACTGAAAATCTTATTGTAGCTTCAATATACATATTTATATAAAAATTTATCTTGAACACTTTCAATGAAAACCTCAAATCTTTTAAATGGAAACAAAAACAAAATAAAGTATCAAATAATCACTTCACTATAAGATAAGATTTCAATAATCTAGTAACAAAAACTAGTGGTCAAGGTAGCCACTGAAGATGAGGAAATAAATGTGGACAGGAAAAATTATTAAAAATAATGATAATTTAAGTGAAAAAATACTCTCAAAATACATTCCATAATTAACATCATGCCAAACAAATCTAAACTGTCACATTTCATCATCTTTTATAATTTGTCCAATAAGTTTTCAAATAAGAATTCAGAAACACAAGCATCAAACATTATCTACTCTTTGTGACTGCACAGAGAATTACTTTAAATCCTTAGATCTGCACATACCAATAAAGCAGTCAGTAGTTATATGTGGCTATTGAGAACCTGAAATGAGGTCAATGGAACTGAGAAACTGAATTTTATATTTTATTTCATTTTAATTACTTCATTAAATTTAAATTTTAAAACTGTTACTAGAATCAGTTACTGGAAAAATTTTAATTAAGTTTAGAAAAACCTTGGTATGTGAACCTACTTTTAAACTGAAAATTTTATTAAATCTAAATATTGTATGAAGTACAGCCCATGAAAACTAAGCATCTGAAATGCTACTTGCTATAACTAGATTTCAAAGAATACAAAAGGAGAGTGAAAATATCTCAATACTTTTTATATTGATTAAATGTTAATTTGATAGTATTTATACATGTTGAGTTAAATAAAATTTATTATTAAAACATTCGCATGTTCTTTTACTTTTTTAATGACTACAAAAATTGTAGTTATATTTATCTTACATTTTATTTATATGGGATAGTGATATTTTAGAGAATAAAAATAAATCAAAACTTTTATTTGAGTCATTGAAGTATTATTTACATACATGTAAGGTTCTACATATCTCAATAAACATATGGTCATATAATCACCACCACAGGTAGAATCTACAATGTTTTCCCAAGCCCCACAATGTCTTCACGTATGTCCCTTTGTAATCAACCTTCAGCTACTACCCTTAACACCTATCAGTAATAATTTGTTTTCTAGCTCCAGAAGTTTTTCTGATTCTAGAATGTCACAAAAGTGGAGTAACACAGCATGTAAACTTTTGAGCCTGATAAAATCCAATTTTAAATAGTACATATGTCTGAATCTGATCATTCTGATATTTCTTTTTCTTTATATAAAGGACATGTTATAAATGCTTTCTTTTCCACTGATTTCATTTTCAAAACTGAAAAAGATTTTCTCCTTGGCCACATTATCATTTAACATGAATGATTTCCAAGTACTTACTAAAGTCTCCAGTGAGAAAAACTCCTTCTGCTCCTGGGGCCCATTCTTTGCAGTATATGCCACCATCAGCACATCTGTGAACACCAAATGATTCATAGCCTCTGGAAAACTTATCAATACCTCCTTCATTCTCTCCAATGTTGCTCAAGATACGGCTAAACTTCTTGTACCTTTGAAAAAGTGCAAAAGAAATAGAATTACAAAATTAATCTTTCACACAAGATATTCCAATGAAGTAGGTGCACTAGTCTAAAAAAACGAAGGCATCATTAAAGAAGAATAATGTATTTAATTTATTTAAATATCATTTAATTTCATTTACTGATTGTAGTTGCTTGTTAGGATATAAAAATTGTTAGGTAGACAAACCAAACTAATTCATCTACCACTTTTTGTAATTTCAAACAGTTTCACATAACAAATATGTTATGTTTACATATATTTGCTTTGATTAGAAGAATAATTTCTATGTCAAGAAATTACACTGGAAAAAAAAATCCCTACATCTCTTTCCTCTGAATCCAAAGAACTTTAAAAAATTAAAAAGCAGTCAAAACTCCCAGAAGAACGATAAAATTACCCTATAGCAGGGTTTCACAAGCTTCCCGTAAAGAGGCACAGGGTGAATACTTTAAGCTTTTCCAGCTATATGGTATCTGTCACAGCTACTCAGTTATGTCTTTGAACCACGGAAAGAGCCACAGACAATAATGAGTGGGCCAGGCTGGATTCCAGTAACACTTCATTCACACTCAAAAATTAAATCAAAATTGACCTGTAGGCTACTGTCTGCCTCACCTTCCCATAAAGAGTCTAAGCACAAGTAAGAACACACATCATGTCAAATTACAAAACTAGTGGCCATGAAAAGAATTGGAGCTTCTAAAGCAGGAACAAGAAAGCACATGGTTGCCCTGACTCCCTCTTCTTCTCAAGATTCAGCACTGTACACCAAAACATACTGCCTATTTTTAAGTACCCTGATATCTGGACAGAAACAAAGGAGGAAGAACTGGTAAAACTGGACAAATAACCTGTGACAGCTACTCTCAAGTCAAAAATAAAGGAGTCGAAACTACACAAAGAATTGAGCAGTGCTGATAAGCTTCTCTGTACACTTCTGACATTCTGAATGGGTAGCAGTGAAATTCTCAGAAAGACAGTGTGAATATAAGTGGGGTATACAGGGAAAACACAAAATTTCAGAATCTGACTCATAAAACACACTCCAACTCACTGAAAAAAGAACATTCCTACAAACATTTCACACTATACAATAACTTTGTCAAAAATGAATAGAATAAGATAACAGCTAGGAGACTGTATGATAAAACAACAAAATGAAAATTAAAATGAAAATGCAGACCTGAGAAACAAATAAATGCATGATAAAAATGTATCACTAGAAAATAATTATTAATCAGCAAAAACAGAAAGGGTACATTAAATGAGAAAATAACCAGAAATTAAAATATAATACTTAACTAAAGAAAAAGAGAAAATAAACTGATGCAAATGGGGACTATTGATGATTCTGAAAAATAAAATGGATATTAAAGTAATAAAACTGAAGACATTTCCTGAAGAATTAAAAACACATACTAAAAAGACCAAGCTCTTTCAAGAAACATTTGAGAAACAAATACACAAATAAAGCATGAAAGTTTAAGCTATTGAAAAGTAAAAAATAAATGCTTTTATACAACTAGGTGTATAACAACATTAAAGGCCAGAAGATAAAGCCACAGCCATGTAACTGTAAAAAGGATGAGTAGCAATGTAATCTTTATGAAACAAATTCCGACTTAAATCTAAGGGACTTTTAAATATTATCTAAAATTTAAAAAGGTTTTACATTGATTATTACTAATACACCATTGCTAGAAAGAGAAAAGCTGTTTCTCATTTAAAACTTAACATTTAAAACATTTTTTTAAAAAAATACACTGGAACAGACATTGTAGGGGTATGGCGAAGTGTTGAATCTTTAAACATACACCAATGCAAGAAAGGGCAACCAGTTGTAGAAAGGAGTGCAGGTGGTCAAAAAAAACAGTCTCAATTGGCAAAGTAAGACAGACAGACAGATAGATAGATAGATGAGTATAAGGAAGATAAAATAATATTACAGATAATTACTTATTGCTGGCTAAAATTTAAGGTTGTTATCATTTTTCTTTGTAATTCCTTAATCTTAAACTTTTGGAAAATAACATAATTAAAGAAAATTATATATGAATTTCATAACAGTTTCCATTTTCATTTCACTTCAGTTTCATTGTTTAAAACAAAAACATAATTAAATAATTTCACATGGGCTTCATTATATTATTTCTAACTAACAATTTTTTCTCCATCTATCTACCTCTTGATAAGCATATAAAAATAACAAGAATGATACTCCCTTAATAACAGTAATGAGTATATTTTTGGGGTAAGGTTTCTTTTTTCCTTCTCCCTTAAACTATTCTAATTATATATTAAAAAATACCATTTTAAGAATGATAAACTATAGGTTTTCCAAAACAATCTAAATTTTGCATCATTAAGCGAACTATCTAATTCATAGGAATTTTACCGAATAAGTAGAACTATTTCTATACAACTTGGAAAGCTGAAACTATCTCAAAAGTGATCTAGAGAACAAAACTGAGTTTCTGAAATAGACTTGAGAAGGTACAGAAATTAAATACATGATAAAAAGGCATTTCAAATCAGTAGGGAAAAAATGACATATCCAATAATATTTTCTGCAATCCATAAGGGGTGATAGAAACACACGAATAATGTTTAAAGTTTGAAGAAAAAAAATTATAGTAAAGGAAATGGCCAAGAACAAGGAAATAGGTATGTTGAACATAAGAGGATGTTTTGAGAGTATTCTGAGGGGCATTAATGACAATGTCTCTTTTACTGTTTAATTTATTTAATTTAAACATTCATCATATTTTCTGATCAGCACTCATTGACCAAACATCTACAGCAATTTTTGTCAAATGAAAACATTGCAGTACGTCCCAACCTATCTTGCTGACCAAATCTGTCATCCTTCAACTTCCAGCTCTTCCCCAAAGTAAAAATGACCATGAAAGATAAATGTTTTGAATTGATTTAGAAACTGAGGCAGCCAGAGAAGCTCATCAAAAGCACTCATAAAAAAAGAATTTCTAGAGTGTTTTAGAAAGTGGCAAGAATCATGCAATATATACATTAGAAGGAAAAATATTTTGAGGGAGATTGATGGAAATGTGTGCTTTTCTGTAATGTTTTTTAATTCAAACATGCACTACATTTTTTAACATACTGCATATAGGTTTGTTGCTTTACAGTTATTTCAAGAGAAATCAAAATTTTAAACATTTTAAAAAAATAAATAAAATCAAGATTTCACAGAAAAAATAGCCCAAAAATGTACCAAAATCTATTCTACCTCATTGAATCTAAATTTCATAATTTAATTTAAAAGACAGTATATGAATCCAGGAAAAAGACACTCACAAATGCTCTTTGTAGGAATATAAATTACAGAACAATTTCACATCAGCTGTGAAAATTTCAAGATCACTTTTTTTTTTGTACCATGAACTCATGACCTTGCACTTACCAGACTAGTGCTTATGCTGCTGAGCTAAATCCCCAGCCCCAAAATCACACTCTTGAAGTAATTTATTTTTTTTCAGAAATTTATCCTTTGTATATATCACACAGAAAGCAAAGATGTATATGGGAACAATGATATACACATTATGGCATTACTTATAATACCAAACCACTGAAAAGAAGAACATATAACAGTATGAAACTGTTTGAGTAACCATGAATGCCAAAACAAAAAATTACATGAGAGCCATTAAGAAGACTGAGGTAGCCAGGCACAGTGGTACAAGACTGTATAGTGAGTTCAAGGAGGGGGGAAGAGAAGGAGATAAAGTGAAACATATTAATATGTTGATATGGAATAACACTCAAAATAATTTGAATCTCATAATCCTTACTCCAAGGGACGAAAACTGAACTATTCCTAAGAGCTAGGCATGTTCATAAATATGATCACCTGCCCCTATATACAAAACTTAAAAGCACAAATCAGAAGATGAAGAACGACCAGTGAAACTGCCCATGAAAATAGAAATCCAACACAGAGAAATAGAAACGATGATAAAATGGAGAGCGCATTCCCTATCTAACAGCTGCAGTCTCCGTTTCATAGACACAGTTCATTGTTATCAAGCATACTCTGCCCAGTCAGATGATTCTTCAGGAACAGAAAAAACTCCAGATTTTCTATGAATTTTCCTTAGTTTAAATATTGACACCAGACAAAAATGGCAAATCCTTATAATCCCAGCACTCTGGGAGACAGAGGCTTGAGGATTCTAAATTCAAGCATGGCCTGGGTCAGTTAGTGACTTAGGAAAATGCTGTCTCAAAAAACAAAAAATGAACAGACAGAAAAATAAACTTGGGATGTAATACATACACAGACACAAACAAAAATACATACAGGCTAAATACATACATAGAGACAGACAGACAGACAGACAGACAGACACAGACAGACAGACCTACTTGACAAGTGTTTCAAAATACTTTAAATTCTGACCTGGAGAAACAGATTTACTAATCTGTTGAAACAACATATACAAACTTTAAATACTACAGTAAGAAGCATGTTTAACCTGTTGGAGATATTGGTCAGTTATATTTCTCACTATATGGAACTCTAACCCATATTAAATAGCATATGAAATCATAATAAAATCATCAAATAGTACAAACAAAATTATCTAGTCTTAGGGCTAGAAATACCTACATATCATAATAAAAAGAAAATTACTTATTTTTAAAAGTATGTAATAATGTTATTGTTGATGTGGATATAATACTTTAAAATACATTTTCAGGTTTAAATTTTTGAAATAAATCACTCTTAAGAAGTTTCATAGGATATGTCCAAATGTTCCATTTGGTAAGATTTCAATGGAAACAGGATTATAGCATTATATTACCTTAAATATCCTGACTTCCCTCAAGGTCAGCCCTATAGCTTCTGATACAGAAATGCACATTTCACTTTGAAATCACTGTAACCCAAAAAAGAAAATGCCTGAGGACACGGCAAGCTCATCCTGCCTGTGCCCTTTCTACTACAATCTCTGTTAATGTTTCCCTATGAATTTAAAGGATATTTAAAAGCTAGGTCAAATTTTTAGCAACCAAGAACATAAAATGAAGCTAATTTACAAACTAGCATTCTATACTAATGTAAAAGAGTGGTTGCAAATATTAAAAAATTTGATCACTACACTAACCTTTTAAATGCTCTTTTTACAAAGCAAATAAACAGGCTCAGATAAATATGCAAGTTATCCAAGCTCAAGGAATTGATAAGTAATAGAAGCATATCACCAATAGTCACAAAGGTATACTTAAATAAAATCTCAAATTCAAAGTCATCTTTTCCTTACAATAAAGTCCACTGTGTTTTGTTTTTAAGGCTATTAATCTTATAATTAAGAGAATCAGTGCTGAATAGTTTAGTCTCCTGCAATAAAAATCCAGGTCCAAATCCTAACTGTTACACACTTTATATGACCTTGAACAAGTCACCTTCTTTTTCCTTATGTATTCCCACTAAGTAGGAAGAAATCTCATAGCTCATCAGAATCACAGAGGAAGCCTTATATACCACAGTAGTTCGCAAGTGTTCGATAAACGCTAGCTAAAAATTTTCTCCAACTCAAAATGGCAACAGTCGTGTACACTTTTAAATTTATCAATTTTCTTTTACATAGAAATTTGCTTAATTTTAATATATGTAATAATCGCTAGATTTTTAATTAAGATTTTCTCCTCAAATTCCAAAAACCTTTGAGAAGGCTTTTAATTTTTTTATCACTATAAAAAAATTACAAATATAGGCATACTAAGCATAACACATCCTAGGCAGTCCATACTTATTGGAATACATAGATTACGGAAAATCTTAAGAAAATTAAGTAAATCAGATAACCCGGAAAAAAAATTACTGTAAGGAAGTAGCAGGAAACAGGAGTAGAGAGCAGAAAAAAAAAAAAAGGAACAGGCTAAAATCTTCTGGAAGATGATTTCTCTTACATCAGTACTGATGCTCTAATTTCAGACAGGGCTGCGAACACAGGAGAGATAGATCAGGGAGCATGGATTGTGCCTTATCTGGAAATATCTTCTATGCAGTCTACTCAGAAACCCCTCAGGGAAGTTCCTTACTAGGTTAATTCTTGTGATTTTTATATTGCTGTCTGCTTTCTACGGGACACCTTAGGAAATTTCTAGTCAAGAAAACTGAAGAAAAGTCTGAAAATAATTTTTAATAGCTAAAAAGAAAGGAAACAAGATTAAAATAGGGAGGAGTAATTTGGCTTTGGTTTGACTTTTAGAAAAAAAACCTTTTAAATCAGTCTTTCATAAATTCAGGTACGTGCCAAAAATTTTCTTAAATGAAGAATACTCAGAGTATACAACTTTTTCCACATATTAAGGCCATCTAATAAATGCCAGGCATTTGAGACTTTAAACATTTTATATTCTTCATAAGGGGCAAACGTTTAATAAAAACAACAATAAAAAAGCAACATATTTATTGCAAAATAATATATTGACAATGTGGAAATAATTTAGTTGCACAAAACAATATCCTTCTCTGAAGACATTCCTCATTCCATAGGAAAATACTACTTAACTCAAGGTGGCTTGGGGATACAAAAACTTGAGTTTTGATGGAAACAAGACAGATACAAAAGACGCTTTTTAACAAGACAATAATAAAAATAAAATCTTGAAGACTGTATGTAGAAAGTAACTGATATAATCAGAGATATCTATTTTAGAGGAGCAGTTTGAAGGGTAAATTTTCCATAGAATAATAAAGGCTTTATTAAATAGACTCTCTAAAGCACAGGAACTTTGATTAGACAATGTCAAGCAATGAAAAAACTTAAAAATTGACATCATGGTATACAAGTGCATTAGTCAGCTTTGTGTAACTACAGTAACATACATGTGGCAACTAGCTTTATAAAGACAAAAGTTTTAGAGCAGTAAGCCCAAGACTCAGCAGCCCCATCAAGCTGGCTCCTGATGATAATGGCGCATTTGGGAGTGCATATAAAAGCAAAATGGCCACAGTCTCAAACCACAACACAAAGAAAGGGAATCTGTACTTTCACAGTGGTTTCCAAGGCCAGCAATAACCTGAAGACTTCCAATAAGCCACTCTTCTAAAGGTCCACCTTGCCACCCAGTGCTACCACTCTAAGGACCAAGGCTTTACACCTGGATCTCTGAGTAACACTCACCAACCAAAGCATAAGAATGCAGTTCCTTACTTTATAATGCTATTCCTATTTTTAAATGTTCAAATATCATTAATCAATTTTCAAACTCCATTCCAAATTTCATAGGCACTTTCAATTCTCATTCAATTTAGCATATACCTTTGCCTTCCTCTATCAGAAAAGAGCAGATATAAGTCCTTAAGCAAAGCTGACAAGGGAAATAGTGAAATCCATCAATTTATTACACAAACATTAAGGAATTTCAACTGCATAGTCAGTACTGTGCCGATCACTGAAAACATAAGGATACAGAGTTGAAACCTTTAAAAATACAGTATTCTTTATATGTGGCAGAAAGAGTAGAAAACAAAGAGTAGGAAATCATTATACAAAGCACTGATAAAGACTTGCAATCAGAGCAAAAGTTACCAGAATGTGAATGACCAAAACACACGGAAAATCATCTCTTCTGAAAACAGATGTATCCCAAGTTCATGAAAAACTGGCACTAACCAGTTCTCATTTAAAACACAGTGAACACCCATCCTGTTTTGTTTTATATTACTACCTCCAAGTTAATAAAAATTAAATAAAAATAAAATAAGAGAACATGAGAAAATAAGGTAACAAAATACCTCCAAAAACTCCCAACTCCACCAAAGCTGATCCATGTGACATGGATGACGAGAAACTCAAAAACAAAACAACAGAATTATATAAGGTGATTAAAAAGGAAGTAACACCAACAAAACAGATCAATAAGGTACTGAGCAAGCTGAAACATAATATAACTAAACAGATAATGTACTTAAAAAGCAAAAAGAGGAAAAGAAAATGCTCTAAAGGATATAACTGCATGTATGTTTAAGTGTGTGGGATTGATAACCATACTACCAGGTTTTTGTTGGATCGTTGAACAGAACTGTTTGCAGCCTCACTATTTGTTCACTTTGTACGCCTTAATTTTGTAACATGAACAACTGTTTCTAAGGAGACAATATGTAATTTATCAACTAGTGATTTCTTACTGTTTTTTTTGAAATTCTGTATTATTTCTACCCTTTTTTCTGTATTGCTTTTTTTTCTCTTTAAAATTAAAAAAAAAACAGTGAACACCTATTATTTTCCCAATTATATTGAACAATGGTGATAATAGTAATTTAGGTTTCACATTAAGATTATCATGCCTGAATTTGAATTCCAATCCTGTCTCTTATAACTTGTAACTAACACTAAATTTTCTAATCTGAAACAGTAACAGTAAACCTTCCTTATTTTGTTACTTCTATATTCAAATGAAATGATGTTCCTGGTATGCTTAATTACCTTTCACATGAAATAATAAGCATATTATTAGAATATACAGTAATAAAATTTCTAGGTTTAAGATCAACACAGAAAAATCTATATATATTAAAATATAAGACAAATAAGATTCATTATTACTCATTATTACTCAACCTAGTATATGCACTTCTGTGATTTACTCAACCCCACTGGCCATTATACAATGGCTTGGCTGGACTTGTGCAGGTTGGGGTTTGCAAGCAGCTATCTGAAGAAGCCAAATACTGCATGTCATTAAGCTTAGGCTTCTTTAACAGTTATTCATGATAATGACAAGCATTTCTTTTCCAGTTCTAAAAGCTATGAGGGTTAGGGAGGGAACTAATACTATCGTGAATGTTTCCCTTTATAATCCAGCTTGCAAAGGCCTCATCTTTTAAATATCCTCACACTGAACATTAGGATTTCAACATATGGAAGTAGAAACCTTCAACCCACAGCACTACAACACGGATGTGTAGAGAAACAAAGGCTCCAAAGAACAGAACTTTGTCTAATGAGAAATAGAAAAATGGGAAGGATTCTTCATATAAATTCCCATCTTTCCTCCTTAACGTCCTGTGGGGACAAGCAACCAACTACATAAGAAAATATATCACCTTTAAGAATTCTCCAACTTGGGTATATATAAAGATCAAATGTATCATGAGCTAATAAAAAATGATTAAACAGAAACCATTTTTCAAAATTGAGGGGA
The DNA here is from genome assembly GCA_004027295.1 of Dolichotis patagonum. Lineage (NCBI taxonomy): Eukaryota > Metazoa > Chordata > Mammalia > Rodentia > Caviidae > Dolichotis > Dolichotis patagonum. Next base: position 71,681 of record PVJX010004092.1, on the reverse strand, counting down.
TGAATTCAATTCAAAACCTTTAAAAGTTAGAATTAATACCATTTAAAAGTGTACTAAAAGTGAATAATTGCTGTTGTTTAATAAATGGGGGTTTTTTTCTTTTATTTTTTGCTTTGTTTTTTTTTCCCTAATTTTAGTACTAATCAGAGGTATACTGGGTTCAGAGGAAATTATTGGTGAAAGCTAAATCCTATAAAAATTTTAATAATAAAATACTTATTTCTAGAATTCTACATTTAAAATAATAGAAATACTGTAAAGTTAAAGACACAACTTGAAGAATCTACTATATAGCCATTAATGCAAACATATTTTGACTTCTTAACAGATTAATTATAATAAATTAACAAAATATACCTAGAAATTAATTTTAATCACTGTGCCTTGTCTCATGGCTATAAGCAAATTAATAATATATTGCCCTTACAGTTTACCAAGGTATGATTAATGGTCAATATTAAAATTTCTGGAGTCTTCTGGCAAAATGAAAACCTGACTGCCTAACTAGAAAAAAAATCATCTAAATGCAATAAATCAGAATTACTGAAGGTAGGCCCTATGAGATGGCCCATCTGGTCAGGCCTGGAAGTGTCAAGTGTTGTCCCGAGCACTTGAAGCTGCCCGCGTCAGTGTGAGCCTCTCTTTCCAGTCACGCTCCTGTTCACGTCTTTGCTACATGTTCTGCTGATTACCTCGGAAAAGGGCAATGCTGTAACTGTTCAACTGACCTTTCAGTTTATTTTCTCTTGTGTAATATGAAACATGAGCTAACATAGTCTTATTCTACTGGTTTCTAGGAAGAATTCTGACTTAATGTTTCAACAGCCTTAGCTCATGTAGTCTGCTTTTCTGTGTTCAGGTGCCACTGTACTAAAAAATTACAGGAAGTACACATCACAGACAGCAGCTGGGGCAGACCACAGTCTGCGTGGTGGCGCGCTCCTGAGGATGTATGGCCAGCTCGCATGCTAAGAGGCAATCCCAAAGTTTTGAAGCATCACTAGAATCTTGCTGTAAATGTGATTATATTAATAAAGAGACTGAAAGAAATTCTCTATCTTTTCATAGGAATGTTACTGTTAGTCAAACACTGTCAAAGCCCTATCATAAAAGAAAAATATAATAAGATTTAGAAGAAATCTAGACTCCGTCTGTAGGCACTAGTCATATGACCTTTGGGAAGACAAGGATGTAAAGCTTTGAGTTTCGCATCCATAAAACAAAGAAGCTGACTTGAAAGATCCAACATAGGTCTAAAAACATTTAGTCTGTACTCTAAACTTCTTGCATTCTTAAGTCTTAGTAAATTTTCACAACCAAGAAAGAAAAAAATGAACCCCAACTAAAAGGTTACTTATGGACAAATCACAAGTACACTAAAAAGTACACAGTACCAATTTTACAAATACCTTTTTTTTCTTAAAGCAACATAGAGTTCATTGATGAAACGTAAAAGATACAATAAAGCAAGAGAAATAGTCTGACAACAGAAAAATTTGTAAAAATCACAATGTTATAGTGACTAACACTTTACAAAGCACTTCCCATGTTCTAGGGCACATTCTGAGAATCAATAAATGTTACCTTATTTAAGTCGTCACAATAAATCAATCTGTCAGAGGGGTGTTGTTATTGTTTCCATTACACAGATGAAAAAATTGAAGAGGTTAAGCAGTTTTGCCCAGGGTTACACAGCAAGTACCTGGGTAAAGGCAGGATGGAGATTCAAGATCTTGCCTCTACCATATTTGCCTTTCTTCATTGTATCTTCTAAAATGTTTTACAGTTTTTGATTTTGCAGCTGACTTGTATTTCTATACTAAATTAAATTATCTGTTGCTTAAAATATTTAAATAATTTTAATAAAATAGATGAATAAAAAATCTCCTGTAGCTTCAGAATGCTACAAATGATCAAAAAAGAAAATCAGAAAACTCACTTGAAAAGCATTCAAATGCATTACTGACGATAACAAAATAAATAGACTTTTCTTTTTTTGTTTGTTTTTTGTTTTGTGAGATTTTTGTCTTGTTTTGTTTGGGAGTTTTTTTGTTTTTGTTTTGGTTTTTTGGTTTTGTTCTGTTTTATTTTTTCCAAGATAGAGTCTCCCTAGGTAACTCAGGCTGGCTTTGAACTCACTCACTATAAAGCCAAGGCTGGCCTTGAACTTGCAGTGATCCTCCTGCCTCAGTCTCCAGTGCTGGAATTACAGACGTGAGACACTATGCCAGGCTATTACTGCTTTATAAATAATCTTACAGTACAGTATGTTTAATCCAATTGTCTACTTTAATAAAGTTTGAAAGAATGTTTATTCTACAGCTCAAATCACTATAACAGAAGCCCCAACTGTCTTAAATCAACACTATGACTCTAACCCTGACTTTTCTGCTGAAATCGAACATAATGTGGTCCTTTGCAGTTCAACACTGACTGATTCTAACTATATTCACTTCTTCCAATCCCTTTATTCCATTTATTAATTCAAACAGTGCTTTGGCTCTATAACATGTGTCTGAATACATATATGCACACACACAGAGGTGCAATCGATGACTAATAGATACACACATATAATCTACTTAAAACTCCACTTCCTAAGCAGCTACTTAAGTAATAGTAGGCACATCTGAGAAAAACCTCTCTTAAACTAAAGGAAGGAAGGAACAAAGGAAGGAAGGAAGAGAGAGCAGAAAGACAAACAAACAACAAAACTTTGTGTCTGTCTGAGATTATCATTTGGCGTTGCTCCCTATAGACATTTGTTTATACTACCAACTCCTTAAGAATATAACATAGTGCAAGCTCACAGATAGTTCCTTATTAATTCTCAAAATGTCAACCCCATCCAACACTTGAAAACTGACATAGCTTTAATTTTAAGTGAAAATAATTTGAAATAATTTTATAATTTTATAAGGCTGTAGTTAAATAAAAACTACTACACGTAGGACAAGAAGGCCAGGGATTTAGCTCAGTGGCTTAAGCGCCTGCCTGGCAAGCGTGAGGTTGTGAGTTTGATCCCTGGTACAAAAAAAAAAAAAAAGTTGATATGTAGCACAAGAAAATAAACCATTCTTCAACTTTTTCACCTTATATTTTAAAAAATAGTGTGATACATCTTAAATTACTTCATTGCCTGTTGCACAGAGTCCCAGTGATAGATCTATTTTATAATTGTTTGCTTCAATACCTATTTCCCTTCTTTCTTCTTACTTCCAGCAACATTCTTAAAATCATGCTCACAAACAATAAATACTAAAAGCAGCAGCACTGAAGCATGACATACTCATTCTCTTCTAAGACTGGTTACCACCACAGCACAAAAGTCCAGCTCTGCATCCTCGAGAGCAACATTATTTCTATTTAAAAACTCCCAGAGAAGACAGAGGCAGCCACGTAATTACATATCTGCAGCTGGTCTATCTGCTCTGCTCCCTGCTTACCACCCTTGTGCAGCATTGTGTAAAAACTAGTCAATTGGCCTCACAAATTAACGTGAAAATCAGAGTTTGAGCTTTGGTTGTGTGCTTGTTTGTTTTGCCTTCTTTGTTTTTCTTTCTAATTCTTGGAAAATACTAGGGTTCAAACTCCCTGCCTTTGACTAGTGACTAGAATCAACACCTGGGCAATAATTGTACCCCATGAAGAACTGGGCAGCTCAACAACAGCTGGGAAAAGTATATTTGACATTTTTCTCCACAAGACTCCATTCTCTGTTCCTGTACTGGTTCAGTGAGCATGGTTATAATTTAGAGAAGCCAGAATTCAACAAATGATACATTCCACAGGAAATATGTATGTATATCTTTAAAATACTTTGTACAACTCAAGTAGAATTACATTTCCAAATTCACATTAAAAGTGGTATTTAGTGGCATTGTCTTATTAACATTCTAAATTAAAAGAAGAAAGTATTTCTTTTGTTTGTTGGTTGGTTTGTTTTTGTTTTGTTTTTTGGTGCCAGGGATTGAACTCAAAGGATCTTGTGCTTGCCAGGTAGGGGCCTATGCCACTGAGCTAAATCCCCGGCCAAAAGTATTTCTAAGTATGATAACAGGCTCACTAAAATTCTGTTCCTTAATTATTTCCTGCAGCTCCATGGTGTCAATATGCATACACTTTTATCATGATCTTTAAACAGTCACCCACTCCCAGAAATCTTTCTAGTCAATTTTAAGAAAAAAAAAAAAAGAAGAAGATTTTTCAAGACAGAAAAATACCCTTTTTTTTTTTTAAATAGGAGAGGGGGAGGACAATCAAAAAATAAGTATTACAAAATTTTCTGACTAGCTTCCATAGCTACTCTACATAATTCCAAAATCCCTTTGTAGTCACAACATAGATTGGCAAATAGAGACTTCATTTTATTTTTTTCTTGATGCTGGGAATTGAACTAAGGACCTTGTGCTTGCCAGGCAGACTCTATACTGCTGAGCTCTATCCCTGTCCTGCAAACACTGATTTAATTATCTCATCTATACACATGAAAATATGGCAACTTCCATTGAAAGAAAAAAGTTTTCATTTATCAGAAACAAAATTTAATTTTCACAAAATAAAAAATGAAAATCTAAACTTTGAAAAACTGAAAATTACTTCATATCTAAACACTCTTAAAACTGAATGTAAACACTCATTTAAGACACTTGAGTCACATAAATCCTTTAAAGTCAATGACAACATTTGAATGTATATTATTTTTAAAATATGTGTTTCTGAAAATATAGTACCCTCTATTTGACCCAACTAAAGTACTTATTTTAAAAAAAATCATGATTTCTGAAATGTTAATGAAAATGCCTGTTATTGGACCCAATTTCTAGAGATAAGGGTTATAAGCAGGCATATAAACAAAATATTGTGCACATCATTGCTAAACACATCAGACTTTCTGAAATATCTACTGGTGGACATCACTTCTTAATAAAGAGTATTTGAACATAATCAAGAAGGCTTTTTTTTAAATTTTTGGTCTTTCTAAGAGAATAAAATAAATTACATCAAGAACTCAATTTTGTCTCATGCTCCAATTTTTAAAATATTCAAGCATATTTATTTTTCATAGTCATATTTATCTCTTCAGGATTACAGGCTCAGCCAGTAAACTCCCTCTGAAGGTATGTTTTCACTAAAAGGGACCTTAGAACTTCCCTGAGTCACATCAGTACTGAGACCACATACTGTACAAGAAATGCCCCTTATCTAGAGGAGGCCTTTAGTTTCTTTTTTAAAAAATAAGACGTTTGTTTCAGAACAAGAAGTTCAGAGACCACTCAAAGGGTTATATATAGAAGCATTATATAAAGAAGATGCTAAGCAACACGCTGTCATTACCTAAACTGTGTGTTTCAAGCCTGCACCAACACAGAGATTATTCCAAATGTCCCAGCGGTCACTGCTGAGAACTGATGATACTTACTTGGCTATGATCACCAGCCATGTGGCTATGCCCTGATGACCTGGGTAAAAGTTGGCATGGAGGGGTGAAGAGGGTGAGGGGAATACTGACGAGAAAAGATAGAGAGGTTTTCTACTTCCTTTTATTCTTTTCCCTAAGGCAGAAATGATGATCATAATCAACCAAATTACCAACTTAAAGTAGTATACTGGCTAGGATATTTCGTATTATTTAATAGAATTCTGAACATTCAAACATACTTAGTTTGTGGGCAAAATTTCCCTCTGATAGGAATTATGCAAACTATACATTCTCTTCCCTTGATGCAAAACATAACATCTTCCTAAAAGAGACTCACATATCATCATTATTTGAGAACAAACCAAACTGTCACAGATGACTAATCTTCCATGAGAAAGGGGGAAAAAATCATTAATTATAAGTATTAGAGAATCTTTAAGCCCATAAATGGAAATTTGATCACTGCATTCCCAGAAGAATACACTTTTTAAAGAACTATTGTCAATCCAGACATGTTAAGTTTCTATATTTAAATATTTACAGGTAGAAATTTTTAAGCAGTTGCCATTTAGGAATCATTACATAATGCAGAGTCAAATATTTCCAATGAAATGCAATTTTTTTTCAAATTATGGTAAGAAACTTTAACAAATTTCAAGCTGACGTACAAAAGAGAAAATGAATGTCAATATAAAATGAGAACTCCCAGCAAAAATAGGAAAAAAAGTAGGCAGTATATTTTTAAGCTTCTTTTGGAAGATAAATTCATGCTGAATAAATTGAAGTGACATTTGGTTTCTCATAATTCCAGCCTGTCCTGATGGCCTCCTAAGTAACAGATTTTTAATGTAGCCTTTTTTCACTGAAACTGACACCCAGCCAGAACTGTCAAGGCAAAAGATTATTTTTAAAGATGCTCACATAATGATTATTTAGAAGTGTATCATTTAATTGTATAGAATTATCAAATAATCCTCCCAATTACTACATTTACCAATAAATATTAGTTTTCTGGAAGTACCTATCTTATTGTATATAGATTAGCTGTTAAGTCATAATATAATAAAACACTGAAAATGAACCACTAGATATAATGCTGCTGAAGGGATAAGAAGACAGTACCAAATTTCTGAATTTAAAATGTGGCTTTGAGCAAAAATCAGACTCACACACATTACAGAAACCAAAATGTCTGTTATCCTAAACATGGTTAAATGTATTGAAAACAATTTAAACTTGTTTTAAAAAATTAATTTCTGAAGTAGAACTCTATGGGTGGAATATGAAGAGAAACTATAATAATACAAGAGAAACTGATTTATTCCAATTATGGTCATAAGCCTTCTAATTACTCTGGCCATAGATCTATTCTAACAAAGATAGATAATGCAAATAATATGAAATCACATGGTCTAATTTTTTTTCTCTTTGAGCTAAGACAGGCAAGAATTAAGCAAAGAAACCAGATACAGTAAATATTGCTAACAGCGAATAACCAGTCAGGCCAAGAGCTAAACAGCTTTAGTCATATATTACAATGGAATACATTCTAGTTACAATCTGGCAGGGAAGAGAGAGAGTCAGAGAGAGCGAGAGAGAGACTGGATACGAGGGACAAAAAGAGAAGGAAAGAACAAAACGTCATAACTGGGTATGGTAATACAGGCCAAAATATCAGCTACTTAGGGGGCAGAGAAAAGTTCGAGACCAGCCTGGGCAATTTAGCAAGAATGTCTAGGACTGTACAGAACAGAAAGGCTGAGGGTGTAACTTAGTGACAGAGCATTTGCCCAGCTGCAGGAGGCCCAAGCAACCAAAAAAAAAAAAAAAGAGAGAGAGAGAGAGAGAGGAGAAGAAGAAGAAGAAGAAGAAGAAGAAGAAGAAGAAGAAGAAGAAGAAGAAGAAGAAGAAGAAGAAAAGGAAACAAAGATGTGCTTGTGACAAAGAAGAAGCCATGTTAAAAAAAAAAACTAATGTGAAATTTATTCTAATACCAAATCAATTATAACTGATGTCCTCTTATCCATTAAGTATGTAATAATAGAAAAGCTAGTTAAATATTTATCATAAAATTCTTCAAAGTGTTCCAGTATGTCTTATATCTTGTATTTGCCTCTGCGAACCTTCTCTGCCACAAGAGACTGGAATGTATGGAATGCATCAAGCCTCCCAATGTACTTCTCTGCAGACAATTCCTATTTCCTGGGAAAGCAGCTCCTACCTTACCACTGGATGCTGCTAGAGATTAACCACCTGCCCATTAAACATCAAGTGACTGTCTGAACTGTCTATTGAACTGGGTACTATCTGATCCATCAAACCTTCAGAGATGGAAATGCAGAATAAAATTCCACCATAAGCCGGAAGTACTATGTACAAAACCAACAGTAAATTTGTGCAGTAAAGGAAACCATACAAACAAGAGTGTCAGGCTTCCAAGGCACTTTCTCCCGTTATGTCAGCTCAGACATTTAGCATCAGGAAGAGTTCCAAAATCATGGAAACAAGAGGAAGAAGCCAGCGTCTGGAGAATAGCTGTGTCTGCACAGCATGAGAGCACAAGTTAGGAACGAACTATGAGTCCATTCAGTGGCAGCCTTCCCACTGAGCAGAACTTGGTTGCACAGAGGAGTTTCTACTTTGAATACGAAAGAATAAGAAGTACAGTTCTAATACATATCCTAGCCAGCAAGGAATGAACTTCAAAAGACATTAAAAATCACGGACAGAGAAGTATGTGAATTGACCTCTAGAAAGACACAGAGCAGGATGATAGTCATGACCCAGGCAAATACCCATCACGGAACGTGCACAAGAGTAATCTCTTCAGCATCAAGCGAACAACATGACCTATTCAATAGATATCAGCTAGCTACCTTGCTAATACAGTTATTACAAAGATTCAGGGGTGGCAGGGACAGACGTGACCAGTATATGTGAGTTCACAGTCTTTCTCTCTTTAAGGACAATCTGTCTACTACATATGCTAAGTATGCAGCCAAAAAAAGGGAGGACTGCCCCCATGCATCCTCAGAAAATCAACTTCCTGTGGACCAGTGCACGGCTAATGATTTTGGACTCCACAGAAGGAGGAGGTGCAGCATTTATAATCCTCACAAGGAAAACACATTCAGACCAACGGCGCAACGGCCTCATCATTAATTTACCAGTTATTAGACTGAATGGCACAACAGTACCACTGACCAGAGCATACTGTTTAGGTAATGAGTTTACACTCAGGTAATTCATTGGTACTGCTATATGCTCCATCTCCCGGAAACACCTAGTTATATAAAATGGTAAAATAACATTTGGTAGACAACAACTTGAGAAGCTGAAGAACTGTTCTAAAAGATCCATTATATGCTTCAAACCAGCAGCCAATATTTGGTGTTATCTACCCATAGACAGACTCGAAAGGGGGAAATGAGAGCAGTCCTTTTCACTGCTATCATTGACAAGGTACCATAAAGCTTTACTTCACAGCCAAGTTCCCATGTTCAAGGAGGGAATTTTTCTACCAAAGAACATGATCATATTTTTGAGTAATGAACAGCTACAATCTCTGTGTAGCCACTTTGTGATTCTCATTCCTCAACCACAGAAACAGAAAGAAATTATGCTGTAGTTTCATCCAGTCTTACAGGTGACCAGGAGGACTATGTTTAAAATCAAAGAATTTACAGTGAAACCTGGTTGTCTCAGTAAAAGAAATATGCAGCGACCTCATGAAAACAAATAATAAGAATCTATAGGATGAACTTTGTAAAGTACCTCACAAAGGCTCACTTTGTAAAGAACTCCACTCAGTCAACATAGAGACACCTGTGGTTACAGACGCATGACCATTTACAGAGGTGGGGCCTGCAGTAACTGTTTATATTTTTTTTATTTTATTTAGAAAGAAAAAAAACCACCAAACAAAACAAAAAAGGGTCGCAACAATACAGAATTCCAAAGGGAAAAAAGAAAAGAACAACAACAACAACAAAACCACTAAGAAATCACTAGTTGATAAGTTACATACTGTCATCTTGGAAATAGTTGTTCAAGTTACAAAATTAAAGCATACAAAATAGACATTCAAACAGTGAGACTATTAACAGTTCTGCTCAACTATCTAACAAAAACAGTAGTATGGTCATCTATCTTCCACACTTAAACATACATGCAATTATAGCCTTTAGAGCACTTTCTTTTGCTCTCTTTTTTACAGTAGCAATTATGCATTTTGGGTTTTATTATTCCTACAGCTCGTATTACTTTTTTTTTTTTATTTTAAAGAGAACAAAACAAAAGAGGGCAGAACAAAGTAGATCAGAACAGAACAGCATAAGCAACACAACACTTTACAACAAGACAACCCGACATTAACAGTAGCTGTCAAAATATCTCTTTCTCTGCTATAGTTGCGCAGTTTCAGATACAATAATATCAAGCATAACACAATAGTATAAAACTGTTCAAGAGAATGAAAGAATTACAGGACATTCTGAACTGAATAACTATGATCAATGGCTACTATAATATCTCATTTTGAATAAAAAGATTTGTTTATACTGCCACATATATTAAAATCCCAATAAGACACAACATGATAGAACCAATGGTAATAGCAGAGTAGAAGCATGGTAGGACTTCTAAGGAAATGATATTAAATCAGCAATGGCTGCCAAAATGTTTTGTTTTCTTCAAAACCATTGTTTATAACATCACACATAATAAAGTCAAACAAAACAGATTAAAACCATTCCAACTGATGAATGAAAACATTGAAAAGCTTCAAAGCAATGAAATGAGGAATCATGATTACTATAAAATTTTATATATTCTTACCAACTCTCATACTAGGGAGACTATACGGTATTTACACATGTGAGTTTGGTTTATTTCGCTTATGAGTATGGTCTTAAGTCGTGTCCATTTTAACTGTTTATATTAAAAAGTGAGTTTCTCTTTTTCTTTGTACTACCTTATATGAGAAACACCAGTGCTAGCCAATACATTTCAAGTTGAGTAAACTATCTGGCATCATTTGATGATGGGGAAGTTTCTGGAATGTTACACATCCCCTGAAATGGGACCCCAAGTTTTTTACCCCAAAAAAGGATAAAAATACAAGCTAACAAGCAAAAAAGGCAAACTGTGTGAGACACATTTCATGTACACCTCTCAAGCCTGTTTTATATCCCATCCTCTGTCTTTGGAACACAACACAGTAGGCAATATAAAAACAGATGTCTGTCCCCGTCATATTTGGAGACATCAAGGAAGATATCAGAAACAACAAGTGGAGTAGATCAGGACTTATCACTCAGGCAGCTTCCCTGCAAATGAGGACTATGTGCCCTGATCTAAGACCATTGCTACTCTCAACATGGGTGACTCTACACAATTTTCTCCTTTCAGATTATATGAACTGCTCTCTCCCTATTCTTTCAGACCAATAGATGGTAGCAACTTAGAAGCTAAGTGCCTGGCACCACCCATTCTTAGATAATTTGCTTCATCTTTATAAATACTTTGATAAATACTTTTTAATTTCTAAATTCTGCAAGAACAAATGGGAAAAACGACAAACGAAACTTCAGATAAATAACATAGAAATCATTTGCTTTACTTCTGTGTACCCAGCGCCTAACATAATGGCTGACATATAGTAAGCATTAAAATATAGTTCTTAAATCACTAAACATATACAACGATATGAGAATTACATTGAGCCAAGTCAATAAGTAAAGCAAAATGGAAACCATATTGTTAATCAAGGTGATTATTATTCATAAATAAGACAAAGTAGACTGCAATCAGCACACTTTATGTTCATAAAACATACATAACAAGCCCATTTTCTTTAAATCCCAGATTCAACTAAATTAATAAAAATTTTCGAATAAATATGGTAATTGTTCCTAAGATTTATGAGCATTAAGGACTTAAGTCTACATACTAAATATATACTGAAATCCAAGTTCTACTACCAGTCCTATAACTACCTCAGTGACAATCACAGACCAGTTTATTCTTTTCTATTCTTCATTCAGAAAATCTTACAGTCATCCTTGATTCCTCTCTCACTTATTCTATTAAGAGGTCCTTTTGACTCACCTTTTATAAGAGATCCATAATCCAATCATTTTTTACAACCTTCATAGCTAAAACACTTATCCAAGCCTCCAGAAGTCTCTTCTGTTACACTTCTGTATTACGCCTTATGTTTTTGCCTTCTGTGATCTATTTTAAATGCAGTCAACCAAAGTATTTATTTATTTAAAAGTGTAAGTCAGTGATGGCAAACCTTTCAGAGCTTTCAGTGATCACAAACAGCCAGCTGTTGCACATGTGGCACAGGTTTGCCATCACTGTTGTAAGTCACGTCACTTCTCACTTTAGAATTCTCTCAAGGCTTGCCATGTCACTTGCAATATAAACCAGTCCTTACAGTGTAATACTGTATTTGTACTACCTAACCCTCGCTGCCTTGTCTTTCTTACATCATTTCTTAACACTCTTTCCCTAGCACATTCTGTCCCAAATTGTTCTACCTGCTGTGTCCTAAATATTCTAGTCACACCTGTGCCTAGGGACTTTTACACTGCCATTGCCCCAGTCTGGAACACTTGTCCACCAGATACCTACATGGCTAATTCCTCTCCAGATCCTTCTACAAATGTCAGCCTCTCCATCGTTCATTTTATCTCCTGTCTATGTCCTGTTTCCTGTAATTGAATGATAAGTTCATCAAATATATGAATTAAAGTTTGTTTGTTCACTTTTATATTCCAAATATTTATACAATATCTGGCACATAGTACACACTTACTAAATTGCTGACATGAATTCCATTTCTTCACCTGAGCCAAGAATAAATGTTGGACAAATTTGCTTCTCTTATCTATAAAAGTATTTGTTTTTTATAGTCATCAGTTATCTTACTACTGTAAATATATACAAGATTTTACTTAATGGCATTAGATATAAGCAATAAGAAATAACTTGAAGATAGAAACACTAGTTTATTTCTAAAGTTTTCCAAAATAACCCTTTTTATTTTCTTTTTTTGCAATGTTAGGGATCAAATTCAGGACCTTGTACATGGTAGGCAAACACTCTGCCACTAAGCTTTGCACCCAAGATGCTAAATTAATTTTATTCTTACTTTTATAAACAAATCATTGAACTAGAGCTATTTTTAAATGCCTCATTAATTTTTATACAAAATGCATATAAAATGTACAAAATTTCATAAATTTATTTCTTATTGATAAATTTCAGTTCAAAAATTATACTCTAAAGCCGTGTCAAAAAACTATAGAGAAAAATTTGTATTTCAGAAGTGTGATACTAAGTTGTTTAAAGTAAATACTTTCTCTTCAATCTAGTTTGTTTTTCTTTACTTACACATCTATCATTGGGGAAAAATAAAACCTGTAAACCGGGAAGTATTGACCCAACACAGAAACGTGTACTGAGTTAAGGGTTACAGGCTGACCAGCTTTAAACCGCAAAGATCAGCATCCATCATCTAGTATCTGTGAGTCCTACTGTCACAGGCAGCTGGGTTAGTTAAAAATATTGTAGGCAGTCAGACAGGGCTGAGCTCTCAAAGGAGCCAGTGCAAAAGTTCAGATACCTTGCAGCCTTGGAAGAGACAAACACCTGCTGCAGTGGGTCAGATCTCAAGACAAAAGGCAAAGCAAATACAACCACATCCTAAGGATCCACAGTCCAAATAGCTCTCTATCACCCTGAGGGAGTCAGGAGTCAACATCCCAACCTTTACAGGATCACAGCATTAAGCATGCCCACTTACAACGTGATTGGCTCCCCCATTTGTTCGTGATTTTATCAATTTTACCTGAGCAATTAATCTTACTGGTTGACCCCAGTTCTGTCCTGCCTTATGCCCACCTTTAGAGTTCCCATTTTTCCCCACCTTGGACCCATCTAACCTCACGACTGTACTCTACAAAAGTCCCTAGAAAAGACAGAGTCCCTGGCAAACCACTTGGGAGCCCCTCTACCCTGCAGGCAGAAGCTTTCTTTTTCTGCTCTTAACCTCCACTGTCCCTAAAATTCATTCTTCAGTTTTAGAGATCAGACTAGTAGGTTGAGAGTTTCATTCCCCTATGTCACTACTAAGCTGTTTAAATTCTTCAGTACTTCTTATTCATCAGATTCAAAATTATGATTGCTTTAATATACTGATCCAAGATGGTGTTTTCCAGATATCCAGATGATTAACATTGATTAAGAAAACTGTCATTACCCTGTCATAAAACGCTGACGGTACTCAGCTCTCCCTGCTAGTGGAAGAAAATCTGCCTCTGAATGCTCTTAAAAATTGGTATACAGAGAGGAAAAAATGCCAGGTCAATTACTGCATATCAGGTACAAAGGACTATACTGATACCATGTTTTAGAAAGCAGAGCAATTAGAGTTTGTCTCTGATTAGTTTTTCTTTAGTTCATTGTATTAAATTGTGATTTATTGTGATTATATTAAATCTATCTATAAATCAACAAATCAAATGGGATGGAACAGGAACTTCCACCACTGCTTCTTTGACGTTTCGGAAGGGGGCTATGCTCTATATGTTTCCAGGGATATATTGGGACTCAGTACTTTGTCTCTAGTGAAGGGCAGTTTCAATGACTTTCACTGGTCTTTCTTTAAAGCCCTTACTTCATACGGATCAATGTGAAAATTTTGCAAATTCTCAGCCCTGTTATGACCATGCAATCTGGAATTGAAAAAGTATCCATAGAATTAGTTTTCCAAGCCCTTGGACCCAGAGCAATGCTGAAGCCCATTTAGCAAGTGACTCCCATAAACTTCAATTCTGACTGAGATACCACAGTGGCATTTAGATGCCCCCAAGGATTAATCTAGAGCCGACTTTTACTGATTTTCAGAAGTCTGGGCTTTTCCTTAGTGAGCAGAAGATCCCTTCAGGAAATCTTTGGAAGATTTAAGTTCTTCATTTGTGTTAATATTTCATTTCTCAAGGGAAATCAGGCTTTATTTTAATCAAGGGGCTTCTATATCAATAACACAAGACAAGCTCCTGCTCAATCTACCTAGAATTGTCCCAATTAAAGATCAAGTAAACATCCAGTAAATTGCAATCTATTGTATTCTCAAGAAGATTATGATCAATTAGCTGCCACAACAGAAGGCTACATTTCAAAACACAGACTTTAATTCCACTCTTCAAGCCTATCAAGAAAATTACATTCACTTTACTCATGAAACCTAAGAATTACCAAGCCCTTTGCTGCTCCAGAGCCCCGTGATCCCCACTGAAATTTTGTCACGTTCAGTTGCAGCATGTCCCAATGACATTGCCCAGCCTAAAGCTTCCACAGAGGTCTGCTCTCTTCACCTGTACATTTCTCAATTTGTAATGTATCCTATACTTAGCAACTCAAAACAATTAATGTGAGGCCTGCACATATTAAACCTACTCCACCACTCTTATACACAAAGCCTTCCTCCTTCCTTCACAGGGCAGGGCAGGGATGTCAAACACATTAAATGGTAGCCATTGTTGAATCCAAGTTTCAATCAAACAACCAAGTAAACTGCTGGAGCCACTTCCAGATATTCAAACTAACACACTAAACCTACATTCCTGTTAAGAGCATGCTGTTAATTTGCCTCAGTTTATATCAAACATAGTTGTTAGTATGTTGCATTCTCCTCAGTCAACCGTTTTTGTAATATAAACTCATTTGTTAATTCCAAGTTACTGCTGGCAAAAATTAATTTCCTATCTGATATTTTAATCATTCCAGTGAAAAACCAGGACTCAGTAATGAACCTGAAGGAACTAAGCAACATAGAATTAGACAATGAATAGTATTGTTTCGTCTATAGAACAACCTAAACAGTCTCTAGACAAAGGTTTAATCCCTGGTGATCTTAATACCAACCAGTCTCTCAAATCTGCATTTTTTTTTGTTCTATATACAGAACCACCAGCCCAATTAATGCTCCCATAAGCACATACCTGGAGTTCTGTAATTGCTTCCTAACCCTTTGAAAACTGTAATTATTACTTAGCATTAAGCCATGGAAATTGTCGATTAAAACATGAAGCCACTAAAGCTAAAAAATGAACTTGCTTTCATAGAAAAGTCATTCTTATAGTTAGGTGTTCATATGGAAGGAAGGGTGCGATACAGTTAAGGCAGGAAGGCCAGACATGAGTTGGATCACATATGATGATGCCTTTGGGCCAAAGCATTAGCAGTGAAGATGTAAATCAGTGACAAGATTCAACAGACCATCTGTGATGAATGGTTGGGAGATAGGGAGGAGAAAGAGAGAGTAATGACAGATTTCTATTGAGTAAAGATATTGTCATTTACTTAGAAGGCAAAGATGTTCATCTCTAAGTATAAATCAAACTTCAGCCCTCCAAGTACAAATCAAACTGTTTTTCACTGGTTCAAGAGGAGACAAAATGGAATTTGAAAGTAAGCATTTAGAAATTTTGTATCAGTTGTGTCAAGTATTTTTGTATCTGATGAATCTAAGGTATTTTATTTTGTGTGTCCTCTTTTTTAACTTTTCCAGTAACTCTCTTTTGCTGACTTGCATAAAAAGTATAAGTGTCTGGTAGATTAGATATGTCATTAAAAACTGACCCCTCACCATGGGTTAGAAAGCACTGATTTAGAGCTATGCTAGTTAGATGCACTCACTTGGACGGCTGGGAATGATTATGTGTTGTGTCTTACTTTCCATGATCAACAAAATAAAAATTATATATTCCAAAATACAATTCCTTGCATCACCTTATTGTAGATACTGATCACTATTATCAATATTTATGTATTACTTACTTCTTTTCAGTTAGTCTTTAAAGGAATTATCTCATTTAATCTTCACAAAATCTCAATAAAGCTACTATTATTATTGTCTTATTACAGGCTTAAAGTCTAAGGGCTAGAGAAGTTAAGAATGACTTAAATACATTCCAACTAAAGGTAATCCTCAGAATAACACTGGCACGTAATTTTATTTGCATCATATTTACACATGTAAAAACTGTAGCTATCTGAAATACAAAAATTTCAAAGCAAAGCCAAATTTCAAACCTTTTCTCACTCCAAAATCCACAATCATTATGCATATCTTTTTACTTTATTAAATGAAACTCCCTTTATAATGATCATACCAACAGAGCATTTTACTAATATATTTTCTTGGATTAATTTTCCTCCAGGAGATTAAAATAGAAACATTTCTATCTCTGGTATTGTAAAAATTTAGCATGACATTAGATGATTTTATATACTTTAAGAAAAAGTCAAGTATTAAAAAGATTGATTTTCTAGTTAGAAATCTAAATCATGATTGATTTGTGGTAAAATCCTGGTAATGTTAATTATGTTCCACAGCAAAAAACCTCTGATATATATAGAGTGTACTTTGAAGTAAGCAAGACAACTTCTACTGGACAGATCATACAATCACTGGAGGATCTGTTGGCTTTAACATAAGTTTTTTTTTTTATCACTGCGTAAAGATTACTACTCTGAGTTAAGCTATTTGAAGAGAAACTCTACTATCTTGCATATCATTCAAAGGAGAAACAGAAAGGACTCTTTAATTGTAAAATAGGAAGAAAGGCACAAAATTAATGTCAGCTGAAAGATTTTTGAGAATTGACTTTTTACGCAATACAAGAACTATAGAAAAAGTCTTCAAAATTAGAATATGTAAAATACATTAAAAGAACATGATTTCATTGAAAGTAAGGTAAGTATGTTTAAGCAACTGTGTTTTTTCCCTGCTGTGACAATATACTAAATCAACTAAAAGGAGAAAAGTTTATTTTGGCCCACAGTTTGAGGTTTCGGTCTATGATTGGATGGCTCCATTGCCATGGTCCTGTTTCAAGACAGAACATAATGATGGTAGCAGTGTGTAAAAGAGCAAAGCAGTTACTCTCATGGTAACCAGGAAACAGAGAACATGACAGAGTCCCTAAGGAAGGGACACCAGGATCAGACCTAGTGTTCCAGGTTACACCCCCAACATCTATTCCCTTCAGTTAAGCCCCACTTCCTATTTCCATCATCTCCCAATACTGCTATCAAATTATGATCTCATGAGTGAGTTAATCCACTGAGTTAGTTACAGCCTTTTTAATCCAATCACTTCCCAAAAGTATAGAGCCTTCTCAGGGGACATTTTGAATCCCTACCACTAAGGTCCATCTATCCCAGTCAAATAAAGACAGAAAATGACAGTCTATCTGAGGAAAATGAAAGACCACTGAGAATAATCAACAACATTCCTTGCCCTTACCATTTGAATTGTTGGCCAGCAGCGTCACTTTGTTACTCGTGAAAAATGCAAATGCACAGGCCCCAACTCAAATCTCCTGAAACTCCATTTTAACGAATCCCATCTGTGACCTAGAGATATTATTCTAAGTTATTTATACTGTTCACAAGAAAGCAAAAATCTCATAATGGCTTTAGCTATCACTTAGTCCCTGTTTTTAATTCCAGGCCTTACTGTGTGGCCTTTGACTAGTTATTTCCCTCAACTATTTTTCTTCTGTCCAGTGTATCTATGAGAAACAGCAACTAGAAGTTAGGTAGTCTCTAACATGTGACCAAGTAATACATGATTGTTCATTTTGATGTTTTAATCTGTTTTGCTTTTGTTTGAATAAAACAAATGAGTATATAGAAGTTTAAAAAATAGAAATAAAAAAAAGCCTCCCATGCACAGCTGAAACTCTGGTAATTCTCAAATGGTTGACCTCTAGCCTGCAAACACCATCATTCAAATACTACAGGTATAACATTAGGTTAGTGTCTTGGTTACTTTTCTCTCATTGCTGGGATAAAATACCCAACACCCAAAAGTAGGGAAAAAAAGGTTTATTTAACTCACAGTTCGTGGAGGTTTCAGTCCATAATCAGCTGGCTCCACAGCTAAGTGGCACACTGTAGATGGCAATGGTTCATGGCAGAAAACAGCACAAGCAACAAGAGCAAGAGGGGAGCAACATGGAGAGAAGACTCTTTCTGTCCCTTACATTGAATGTAGGCCACACCCACTTGGGTGTAGCATTCACATCCATAATCCCAGCATTAAACAATGAATCAATCACAAATTCTAGACTCAGGCATCTTTGAAAGGCCCATCCCCCATGACCGCATGAGACTCTGGCGGGACATTTAAACACAAACCATAACAGTTAGCCACTATCAACATTAGCTATTATCACTTTATTGCTAACTGGCTGATCAGCCAGAAAATCAACTATAGGTCACAAAATAGAAGCAGAACCAGAATAAAGCAAACAGGAGAAAATGCCCTGACAAAATGGGCAAGTTACCATAAAACTATTGCTAATATCTAATGAACATATAGTTGACTCTAAAATAACCAGTTGACTTTTATTATAATCACACAGAAATTATAGGGTCACAAATATCATCTAACACACTCACTCATACACACCAAATCTGACATATCTCACTACACAGAAACAGCAGGATATATCACAAAGAAATCTTGTATATAAATTCACAGTTTCCTTTCATTCTTTGTAAGAATTTCTGCAAATTTCTGATGGCTAGATAAAGAAAGTGAAAACAAATGACTTAGAATCTTGTCAAAAATATTATGAATGAATATGAATTCTTAATTGTTGATATGACAACCACCTATACCTGTTCATCCCAGATAGCATTGTACTTATTGGCATTTTATGCAGAAAAATCTAAAATGCAATAAATGTTCGTAGCCTCTTTTCTTTCTCAGATCTGACATACACATACAATATTCTTAACTTTTTTTCAATTTCATTATAATTATTTCAACTTCAGGAAATAAATAGCTTCATTATTCCTTCCCATGCTTTCCACTGAATGAATTATATCTGCCTATAACTAGTCCTCTGTCTTGCTTCCCAAAGACACTAAAACATTTAATGGTCTCAATCTTTTCAATTTGAAAGAAACAACTTTGGAAGATTTTTGTTTATTAGCTTTAGAACTTAAATTTAGTGACCCACGTAAGCACTACTCCCTAATTTTAATCAAGCATCCCTCATTATTAAAGGTGATTACTCTATCAAGCGATAACTAGCAGAACAACTCTATTAGGAAATTAAAATGCATGCCTACTGTATTTCCTAAGAGTGTCAGAAAACACACAAAATAATTTGTTTATCATGGAAACCATAATTTTATCTAAAATAAAAATGTACCACAAATATAAATGTTTAAAAAAAAAAAGTCTTTTGCCCTTGAAGTGATTTTGTGGGTGTGAAATAAATGGTGAGAATTTGAATTGATTCCCCTTATTGTAGTACTGAAACTAAATCTACTTAGTTTATCAAGTCATATTCATGCCCTGATTTTATATACTTGCATCTATCAATAAAGACTATGATATTTGAAAAAAAAATGTTACAGAATCAACCAGCTAAATAAACACATCAACTTGTCAGTAATTGGATTAAGGTCCAAAGAGGTAATTTTTCAGTCCAACACACAGACACACACACACAGAGGAATAAAAAAGAATGCTGACTGGAATTTAAAAAGTTAAAAAATGGATCACAAAGTCAGCATAAGTCATACACAGTACCAAATCTGGTTGGTTGTGCCTTATTTACAGTATTTCCTAGGTTATTAATGGAACCTTAATTAGAAATTAAAACTACAATATTATCAACAAATAGCAATTAACTAACAATAGCATCTCTATAAAAACATCTCTTTGATGTCATAAAATACTATCTAAAACTTTAATAGTTATCATTATATTTTCAGGCAGAATTTTCCACTAAGGCAAAAATGGTTATTAATAAATGTATAATAAGCAGTAGCTACAAGTTGAGAAATATTTAGCTCAACAAAACATTTGATGTTTTATAAAATCAAAAAGAAAGTATTCAGACCTGGAGTGAATCACAATGTGATACAGCCTCAGTTGTATTTAAAAGTCTAAATTCTGTCTTAAGCTTTTCCACTCCACTTGAGAAAGAGCAATGACAAAATTCCCAAATGTCAACACAGATGGAAGTTGATAGGAACAGCAATGAAATTTAAAATGCAAAATATAACCCAAAAAAGAATTCTGCCTTACTTTTTCTTAACACTGTGGTGACTATCCCCCAAAGAAGGAAATTCCCATTTTCTCCCTGTTTGTACACAAAAATCAGCACTATGAATGACAGAAAATTTATTCCAACTAAGAAAAGGCATGATATAAAAGCCATTTACACATACAGATATACACAAATGTGTAACATGTACTCATATTCAGAGTTCTAATTTTACTTAGCTCTAGTTCTCTTTGTATATATTCTCTAGAATCACTTGAAAATATTCATTATTTTAATAGATGTTTCAAAATCTACCTACCTCACTATAAGCCAGAAATGCTTATAATAAGAGAATGAAGATTTTGTCTTATATCTTTGTATCCGTCTTTCTCCATTAAAAACCAAAATTCATTATTACCAAATGGAGACACAAAGAGCAGTTTCAAGAGCCTAAACTTAGAATAGTATCTCATTTCCAGCCAAAGTTAAACCTAATGCGTGATAATTTGGAATAGAAATTCAGGTGACTTATTTGACTTTTAAACTATCATCATTAAAAGGGAATTTGCTTGAATTTCCTTGAATATTTTGTTTTGTTTTAAAAGAAGAAATCACTCTATACTATTGGGAATACTGTTGTTCAGGAAAATTCTCTTTATGACCACAAAAGTTTAACTGGAATGTGGAATGTTAAAATTCTATTTATGAAGAAAACAAACTATGATTTATATTAGAGAGAATTAAAACAAGTTTGAAATATGAAATAAAAACTAAGCACATCTTTCCCATAGTAATAAAAATGAAATAGTATTTTTGTGAACCAAAGTAATAACAAATAAAAGGCAGAGACATCGCAGCATTTTCTATGCAATATACACAAAAAGAAGACATTCCTAGGAAATCCACATAGAATTTTAACTGTGAAGGTGAGTGAGACAGGAAAGGATAGAAATTACTACTGGCCTGGCTGGAAAAGCATGTAGAGCCTGAGGCAAAAGAAGTTTTTTAAATAGAAGAATGTTCTGAAATAGAAAGCATGTTAAACAGAATTGCCTGAGGACTGTTAGGAAATGAAAAATTACACTAACTGCATTGGGAACAGCAACCTGATAAAAGCACAATGCACAAATTACAATCTTCTTCATGATTAGTATTAGACACGAGAAAGGTTAAGCTGTATATGCAAGGTTTTGTCCACCACAGGCCACTACATGATAGAAGAATTACTCTCAAGTGCTCATAGGGACCTTCCAACAACTATAGTAATAAATATTTTTAGATTTCTAATATTACAGAACAAGCTGAACCAGCCCCCCAGTAAATATATATTTGAAAAACACCCCTTGAGTGCAAACCTCTATTCTAAGCCTTACAAAATACAACAAAAAACAATATTCTGTTCCCTAAGTATACTCTTCTCTTCTTAAATTCAAGACACACGTCCAGCATACCAGGCTGCTCAGTGAGTCAGCATAAACTGGGCAGCTATGTTACGAAAAACACAATATTGAAGAGAAAGGGAAATAGTATTCCAGAAAGAACTCGACTGATTGCTTATGAAAACAAATATTTTGTGAACAGCCGTTTTTTATTATATTTAGAAGGTTAATGATTAAGTATTTAAATGGAACAGAAACAAACTAAAGAGTGTAAACACTTAAAGAACTAGATGAAGGACAGAAAACACAAGGCACACATATGTTCATGCATGCACCACCAATTTCTTCAGTAATTCTAACAGTGACAGAGGAACAATCTTTCCAAATCTTCTCTATTACAAGCAGAGATCAACTCTGGAATAATGCAAGTCATAATGAGTCATTTCACATAAGCAAGATTCTTGGGACAACAAAGTTAGGAACAGCTGTTATTTGGGCAGTGTCCAAATGAAACTGGCATATCCAAAAAGGTCTAGGGTTATTATAGCCAAGGGCAGTCCCCTGACCTCAGTTACTTTACCAAGAAGTAAACTTTAGCTGGATATGATGACACATTCCTATAAGCCCAGCACTCTGGGAGACCAAGGTAAGTTAGTCACAGGTTCAACCCCAGTCTTATCAACTTGGCAACTTATCAAGAACCTGTCTCGATTTTTTTTTTTTTTAAAGGGCTGAGAATACAGCACAGAGTGATGGCTGTGGGTTTGATACACAGTAGGGAAAAAATAAAAAATAAAGCAAATTTTTGTCATACTCATATTTTTTTTTCTGTGTTGTTTTTGCTTGATGGAATAGATGCAATATAAAATCTGACATAAGTCACCTAAATGAAAGAGGATTAATCATGCTAAGGAAAATGGTTATATACACAACTCTTGCGTACATTTAAGATAACATTTGTTTATTTCTCTTGGAAGTGTTAAAAAAACAACAACAAAAAAAAACTGATCAATAACTAGGGGGTCCCTTTCCTAGGAAAAGTTGCAGTTTCTACAGGTCTAATCCCCTCTGTTATGAACACAGAGCCAACTGAACTTTTCTCCATCCTTAACGTTCTCCTTTAGTCTCTTACTCTAAAAGCTGTTACTTTAAAAGCTGCTCTTTCAAGTCTAATCTTACTCTACAACACACAAACCACAATCTTCTTCATGAGTAGTATTAGACATGAGAAAAGTTAAGCTGTATGTGTATGGTTTTGCCCACCATGGCAAAACTCTTATTCTAAAAGCTGTTCTTTCAAAAGTATAAGCTAAACACACACTGTGTAATACGGTAGCTGCTAGCTCTACATTGTTGTTGAGTACTTTAAGTATGCCTGGTCCCAAATTTGCAGTAAGTGTAACACACACATCAGATTCTAAGACCCAATTTAAGATATTTAAACATCTGATCAGATTTTACAGTTACATATTGGGGACCAGGGATTTAGCTCAGTGGCATAAGTGCCTGCCTGGCAAATGTAAGGTCATGGGTTCAATCCCCAGTGCCAAAAAAAAAGTTACATGTTGAAATAATGTTTTGAATATAATGGATTAAACAATATATTATAAAAATTCATACTTCTTTTTACATTTTTATGTAGCTTTAGAAAATCTTAAATATACATATGTTCATATTACATGTATATTGGATAATGCTAATTAAGAAAAACACTTAATGAGAGATATAGAGAAAATTGCACTCATTTTCTTTACTAGAGTCCTCCTACTTAGCTGACACTCATCGTGTCTCCCTGATTCATTCAGGAATGGGGCTTCTTAGTTTACTTTAGGAACTGACTCTAAAAACAGTTCACTATTCCTTCTAAAACAGGATTGTTTCTTATAAAAAATTATGCTGATGTGCTACCAAGTACGATTTACAAACTATTTTACAAACATCAGCTCTTACACAATGAGGTATTTGTTACACAAGCACATTTTGCAACTGAATCATTTTTGGAAAGAAAGTGACTAAGTAATAAAACCTGTGTATAACAGCATATGATATTTTCATGAACTGTTTTAATGAAGATGAATGTCTTACATAATCCAAGTACATTCTTTAACTCTTTCTAAGGAAGTCTGGTATACTCTGCCATTATTTCTTTTGTACAGAAATAATTTGAAGAACTTAAGGCCAGAGTTTCTTTGTAGTATATGTGCCAATTCTTTAACATTATGGAATATGCTTTTATCAGTACTACCCTGAATTTTGGATATAAATATCTAACATGTACCTTACATGTGTTTACTTACATGTGTTTACTTATCTAATGATAAGCTCTTATCAGATGGCCTATGTTATTTATATGTGTTTGGCTATCACATAGGAAAATGACTGTGATGAAGAGATTGTTGAAAATAAGCTAATAAAAGAGTCTATGATCTATGCTTACCCTGTTATGGTTTAGATTTTAAAAGTCCCAAAAGTCTGATGTATTCAGGGATTTTTGGAAGGTGACTGGACTATGGATACACCACACTCATCAGCAGATTAACCCACTGATGATTTCATAGTTCAGTGTGCTCTTAGAATCGTGGGGTCTGGTCACAAGTAATAGATCGTTGATGGGGTGACCTGGAAGGATGTGGTGCTGTCCTGGGGTACTCCCTTCTCTGCTTCCTCACTGCCAGGGTTTACTCAGCCAGGTCTTTCCTCCATGCCATTTTTGCCTTGGAGCCAGCCAACATTAGAATAAGCCTTGTAAAACCATGAGCCAAATAAACACTTCTCACTTAGTTTTGGAGGCCAGGTATTTTGTCTCAGCAATGGAAAAGTAACTAGCACAGCAAATTGGTTCCAAGAGTAGGATCATCTTAGGACTAGTCCTGACCATGTACTTTAATGCTTGTAAAACTGGTTTGTGGGAGAAATTTGGAAAGAATAAAAATGCCAGTTAGAAAGGTTTTAAAATGATATAAACACAAACTGATGAGAAGTCTTCTTAGGAACTCAGAAGATGAAAATCCTGATATAAATAATGCCAGTAAAGGCCCAGGCTCATGGCTTTAAAATGGGAGTCAAAGCTGTATTGCAACTGAACTACAAGCCACACATTTATATTACAAAACGTGTCTACATTTTGACCATGTCATGAGACTTTATACAAGGCTAAATTTAAAGTCAGTAACACAGGCATGTTGACATACTGGATAATCCCAGCACTCTAGCAAGCTGAGGAAGAATCCCACATTTAAGAGTAGCCTGTGCAACTTAGCAACTGAGTAAGACCTTGTCTCAGAATAAAAATATAAGAAAGGGCTGGGAATTTGGCTCAATGCAAAAGTCCTGGATTCAATCCTGAATGCTAGAGATGGAGGGAGAGAAAGAAGAAGTCAGAGAAGGAAAGAAGGAAGGAAGGAATAAAGAAACAGAGGAAGGGAGGAAAGGAGGAACAGAAAGAGGTTGAGAAAGGCAGGCCAACTAATCCGGTGGAAAAAATTTCAAGGCAGACTAACATTCATTCAGGCTTCAGCATGGGCACGGTTGGCTGATTTTGGCCAGATTTACAATGAGAATTAAGAGGAAAATACAGAGCTAGAAGATGTAAAAACTTTCAAAAAGTATAAAAATGTTAAGCCTTGGCAAAAAAAAAAAAAAAAGAAAAGAAATCACCTCTAAGGTTGGAGCCAAGGAGAGTACAGTTGCTCAATTAGCACAAGTAAAAAGAAGACTTTCTCATCTCAGAAACTGGCCAGAATCTACACAATAAAAGCTCAAGGGTACATACGGGTAAAATCCTTTAAAACAAGTCACTCAGAAAGGGAGCCCTGCTAACTCATGGCCACTAAGGAAAGTATATCATCACAGTCAGCCATTCATGCAGTCAGCGATGCTGACTGTACAGACCTGCAAAATACAGAAGTTACAGGTCATGAAAGCTTCCATCCAGATTTCAGAAAAAGTACTGGGAGGCCAGGCAAAACATGTGCAAAAGGGTTAAAAACTCCTTGTAGGAGTTCTCAAGAGAGACACACGTGAAGCTATGAGTATTATGGATTGAGAAGGGCTCCTAAAGTCTAATACATTTAAAAGTAAAGCTTTTTGAAGCATATTGGAGCATGGGGCAGTATAGCTGACTTGCTGCTATAAGGTGGGGCCTAGTCAGCCGAGGTAGGTCATGATATATCACCTTCTGTGCCTCCTCCATTCTCTCTCTGCTTCCTGGGCACCATAATGGGAGCAGCTTTCCTTTATCCAGCCCATGTGCTCCATGTAATTTTTGCCTTGGAGTCAGCCTACTATGGATTGAAACCTCTAAAAAACTGTGAGCCCAAATATCTATATAGGTATAGAACTTAATGATGATATAGAACTTAATGTTTGTCCTGCTAGCTTTCAGTCTTGATTTGGCCTGATTCCTTTCTATCCCCTTGAGTCTTTTTTTTTTTTTTTTTAAATACTGAGAATCAAATTTAGGACTTTGTGCTTGCCAAGCAGGCACTGTGCTGCCGACCTATTACTGGCCCTATTCTTCCTCTTTAAAACGAAAATGTTTACCCTACGCTATTGCATATCAGCAGCATTTTAAATTTATTCTTTATCTTTATAGGAGTGCACAACTAAGACTCTGCCTTGAGTTTCAGATGACACTTTAAACTTGAACTTCTGAGAAATACTGGAATTGCTCAGACTCTGGCAACCCTTAGAGACTCAATCCATTTTACATAATGAGATCAACATGCGCCTTTTGGGGGCCAGGGGAGGAATGCTGTGGTTTAGATCTAAAATGTCCTCTAAAGTCTCATGTGCAGAAATAGGACATTTGGAAGGTTACTAAATCATGGGGCACTATACTCATTGGTACATTAACCCAATGATGAGTTCATAGCTAAATATGCTATTAGGAGGCAGGGCCTGATCACAAGTGGTGGTTTACCAAGGGTGTGACCAGAAGGGTTATAGGCTTGCCCTTATCTCTCTCTGTTTCCTAGTGTGGGCAACCTTCCTCTGCCAAGTCTTAACCACCATGTCATTTCTACCTTGAAATCAGCCTACCTTGGACTAAACCCTATAAAACTATGGCCTTGTACTAAGCCCTGTGAAACCACTTCTCCTTTAAATTACAAGTATCAGGTATTTTGTTCCAGCAACAGGAATATAACTAATATACTATGGAACACCTGGGGTGGGAGGCGGCAGTGATTCCGTGTTATGATTTTCTATATTATTATTTTAAAGACCATTTGCAAAAATGAAATTTAGTAGGATCACTTCAAGTTCAAGGACAGTCTAGGCTACATATTAAGCTCAAAGTCACCTGAACTACACAGTGAGACTTTAACGTAAGGAAATAAATAAATAAATAAATAAGACGCTCATAGTGCAGATGTGAGAAACAAGAACTTTGAAAATGCTAACAATAAAATCCATTTTACCTTACAGTGACAGAAAACTCACAATGATTATCAAAACTTACATAAGTTGGTTAAGTATATTAGTATATATTAAGCACTCATTTAAATTTTGAAGTATAGTTATAGTTTAAGTATTTACAACCATTTGCTCTTTAGCTAACTCAGTTTTGGACAGATATATGGGAGCACACAGTGCCTCCCTACTCAAAGTACTTTCAGTCAATATCAGCATCTTCTGGGAGGTTTTCAGGCACACAGAACCTCAGGCCCCTATGCATATAATATGGTATGTAAGAAACTGCCACAATAACAATTATAATACTGATGATAACTATGACCATAATTCATTATCTGTAGAGTTGACAAAAGTCACTTTGGGATACTGAGTTTCTCAGATTCATCATAGTGAACTGCAACTATAGAAATCCTCAAACTCCAACTTTTCCTATCTAAAAGTGGATATGTATTTTTACCTTTTTTTATTCAAATGTTTTCCAGATTTTACCAAATAAATGTACTATGAATTTTCATGTGTCGACATCTAACAAATTTCTGTTTGAAAAATGATCTGATTTCTAATATATTCATAGCACATGAACCCTGATAAACATTAAAGGAAATATTTAGTCTGAAAGACTAATTTCTTGTGGGTTTTTTGTTTGTTTTTGGGTTTTATCTGCTTGTTTGTTGGCTTGTCTTTCTGAGACATGGTTTCACTCTGCAGTTCAGGCTGGCCTTGAATTCACTTTGTAGTCCAGGCAGACCTGGAACTGATAGCAATCTTCTTACCTCACCCACGCAAGTGCTGGAATTATAAGTGTGTACCATTAAGCCAGCCACCAAAGACTAATTTCAATTAGATAAAAATAAATGAGCTTGAGGAAATACTGACATTGCCTTAGTTAAGATTTGACAAATCCATTCCTACAAATGCAAGTGGTATACAAAATTTTAAGGGATTTACTTGTCATTTCTGTCAAGTGAAAAAACAAACTAAATGGATTTTTTTTAAATGTTGTTTTTTATAATGTAGAGCTGAAGACTAAACTATATGGTAGTGTAAAATGAAATGTGAAATTTAAAAACAAATAAAAGTTATAACTTGCACTCTATACATATTCATGTCAACAACTATTTATAGGGACTCAGAATAGAGCTTAGTGGTCCGGCATATGCTTAGCAAGCCTGCGACACTTGGTTCAACCCCCAGGACAAAAAAAAGGGGTGGAAGAAAATGAGTATTTGCAATATCAATCAATGAATTAATGCTATGACATGACAGCAAAACAGGAAAAATAAAAACTGAAAATCAAAAACAATACAATACACCTGCTTCAGATTAAACTATTATATTATGCACAAATTATTCCCATTTCATAAAAAAAAGTTGAAGCTGTCTTTGGATAATAACCAAAAATAAGATGTTATAAATAAGGAGCTGACAATTTATTTCATTTTCATACTTCCGTAATCTACTACATATACCCAATGTTTTATACTTCATTGACTGAAGACTAGTGTATTTTTGGTTAGGCAGCATCCCAACGCAAGTTGATCAGTTTATAATCTTAAAAGGAATCAAATATCCATACACAACAAAATAGATCTTGACTTAAACCTCAGAACTCATATAAAAATTAACTCAGGGTGCACAATAGACTTAAATGTACTATACATAAAGCAATAAAATTTGTAGAAGAAAACATTAGTAAAAGTCTTCAGATTCTAGAGCTCTTAGAAATGACAACAAATGTATACCTACAAAATAAAGAACTCAATCACCTGTATGTCGATACAGAATTTTGATCTGTGAAAGATACTTTTTAGAAGATAAAAATATACAAGTTACAGACTAGGAGAAAATATTGTACTTGTCAACTACATGTCTAACAAAAGACTTATTTATACATAGAATATTTAAAGAACTGACAGAATTTAAAGGTTAAAAGAAAAAGCAATGCAGTTAGAAAATGAGCAAAAGATATAAACAGACATTTCATCAAAGTATGTATTAGATTAAAATACCATTAAACAATTTCAACATAATTAACTATGAGAAAAACGCTAATTAAGCCATGATGACATATCAGTACACACCCAATGGAGTAACTAACATAAAAAAATAATGATGCCACTAAATGCTGGGAAGGATGCAGATAAACTGAGTCCCTCACATGTCACTAATAGGATAAAAAATAGTTCAAACACTGTGGAAAATAGTTTGACAATGTCACATAAAACTAAACATATACTTGCCACTAACTAAAATAACCTAATAACCAAAAACTAGAACCAATGCAAATATCTTTCTACAGGTAATTGGATAAGCGAACTGGATGGATGGTACATCCATACTGTGAAATAATACTCAATGACAAAAAGGAACAAACTATTGATATGTTTACCTTGGGTAGGTCTTAAAGATATAATGCCAAGAGAAAGAAAAAGGTCAACCTAGAAAGCTTATATATTATATTTTAATTCATGTAATATTCTCAAATTCAAAGAATCATGATGGAAACCAAGTCAGAGGTAATAAAAATGAGGGATGGAGGTAGAGTGATAGTGTTAATGTACACGTGAAAGATTTCCTCTGTGGTGCTAGCACTATTCTGCATATTAACTGTAGTGACAGATACTTTAATATACAAATATGATAAAACTATAACAAAGTGTAAGTACACACAAAAAAATAAATATATATAAAAATTGAAGAAGCCTGAATAAGGTCTATACATTGCATGAACATCAATTTTCTAGTCTTGATACCATACTCTATTTATGCAAGATATTACCACAGTAGCAATCGTGGTGTAGGTTACAGGAGCTTCCTCTGTACTATTTTTTTTGCAACTTCCTGTGAATCTGTAATCACTCTGAAATGAAATTTTTTACACAGTTTGCAAATTTCTAAACAGTCCGTACGACATTTTTCAATGTCCTCTCACACTTTGAACCTACTTCAACCAACATTTAGGTTTGATATCACTTTTATTTTTATGTATGTGTTTTTGCTAATGTGTTGTATTTGTGAGTAGATTTTTTCTTAATATTATATTGCTCATATATAGGTTTTAATAAAAGTCATGTTTAGTAAAAGTGACCTGTTAGTTGTACTAATACCAACAGAGAACACAATTTAAACATCCAAACAGCACTGCCAACAGAAATGGTTAGAGGATAGGAGACTCTCCGGTAGAAACAATAGAATGAATAAACATGCAAAGGAAAGTGTCAAAGTGTTTAAATACAGAAAGATAATAAGATGAGAAGGGAGAAAAAATAAAGAACAAAAATGATAACCGTGAACTCATTAGTGAAACTTTAGAATCCTAGTATACTAACCAGTCATCCTGGGTGAAGAATTGTATACAACTCAAAAGCAATAGTAATTCAAATATTCGTTGCTCATAAACTAATACTCATAGTAATACTATTTAGAATAAAAAAATAGACTCATAACCAATTTAAAAATTAACACAATCCCAGACATATCATTAATCTTCTGATCTCAAAAACAAATTACAAATTGTCGCTTAATTTTATTTTCAAAGGAGAAGCACTGGGTTTCCCTATGATGATAATTCTCTATTAGCGGAGGGATATCACAATCATGATAGTTCTAACTATACATCTTAACTTTTAAAAAGAATGTATAGAATGTATAATAGTAAAGTCTCATAAGCTTATATGTAGCTAAACACCAGAACACAATTCTTTTTTAGAATATATGAAAAGTCTGTAGTAGTTATACTACAAAGAATATAGTTTTAACTATGTTTAAGTATATGCATTAGGCTTTTTGAAGAATGTATAGGATAATTGATTGTAACATCTTAGAAGGTTGATACCAGAACACAACTTTTGCCTTAAAGCACAAATTGACATCTTTAAATTAGTTCTCCTTTTTCTACAAATGTTCTGTTCTTCAAGTAATTTAAAGTTGATCATTTTTTATGAGCCCAGGATAAAACTAAAAAATTATTAGTGATTATCAAACTGATTTCTTCTCAAAATAGTTTCATACTTTTTAAGAGAAAACTGTTCATGACATTAAAAACAACTTCCCCAAGTTATACTAGCAAGGATCCAAAGAGATCACACCAGCTCACTTTGGGACAGAGCAGCCAAAAATACCTGTAATTCTTCAAGAGAGGAATGTATAAAAATACTGAGCATGTCTAGAAAAGTAAAATCCAGACCTAAGTGTTAATGATAGCAAGGGATATAGCTATAGACTTCTCTCAAGGAGATCGGAAGAGTATCTAGATGGATTTGTACAGATAGTAATTTGAAAGACAGTAAGATGGTCTCATTAGGATTTTTCACTGTAGCCAGATGCAGTCTTCTCTCTGAAGCAAGTCAAGGAGACTTGGAACAGGTGGTAAAAGAGATGAAAGGGCATTCTCAGAAAGGCGTGTATGTTACTGAAAGTCTTAATAATGCAGGTTCACTTTAAGTAAGGGCGTAATTGGACACTTCTGATTTATAATATCCAATCAGATAGAACTAGATGGAGTTTATGAAAAAACTAACATATGCTTGCTAATTAGACACAGTAAGCCAGTATGTGTTCCTGCTAGGAACATGAATGTGGTGCTGAGATGAGCCCAGTTATCTTGTAAGCAGAAGGATAGACTATATGCTAAAGCAGAAAGATAAAGGATGAATCCAACCAGGCATAATGGCACAGGCTTATAATCCTAGCTACTAGCAAGGCTGAGGCAGAAGAATTCCAAGTTCAAGGCCAGCCCAGGCAACTCATCAGATCTCCCATTTAAAATAAATAAATAAAAAAGGCTGAAGATGTAGCTCAGGGGTAGAGCATCTCTGGCTTCCATACCCAGTAGGTAAGGCTGATGCATGCTAAGACCCAAACAGCTCACTTTTACTAGCTTCATAAGTTAAGAGATACAAATCTCTTCTTCTATAATTCAGTTTATGGGATATTTTGCTGAGAGGTATATTGGGTTTTCTGTTATACAAGCCTACATATACAACTGATACCATGTTTCTATGTACATATGTACATAACATGCCCATATGTACAATGTACTTACACATAACTAAATATAGCCTGGGGTTAGAAGTTTTTATGAATAAAATAAATTTGATGATATTGAATGATACACAGTATCATGGGTTAAAACATAGCTAAGTTTTATGTGCTGGATATTTGGGAAACTTAAAGTTTACCCATGCAGGAAGTTTATGCACTGGATTATAGAACTAGTTTATCTCCTCAAATTCATTGTAAATGATTACTCAACAATGTACTAAACTACATATGAATTGTGTAACTGTCAAATTGACCAGTCTGTGAACCACTGTTCCCTGCTCTGTTTCTCATGAAATAAGCAGCTTTCTTCCTTCATGTACTTCTTCCATTATGTTTTGGTCTTAGAACCAGCTGCCCAGGGGCTGGATTCTGTGAAATCATTAGCCAAAAAATGTCTTTTAAATTTTGAGTGTCAGGTGTTTTGTCTAGTAATGGGAAAGCTAACCAATACTTGAGAATTCCATTTTTCTGATTTACACATCTCATAGCAAAATAAAATCTACTGAAAATAACTGAAACCCACAAATACCAAAAAAAAAGAAGAAAAAGAAAAAAGGCAGTATATAGATTTAAATACTTTTATTAACATATCAAGTATCACACAGTTGGTCGATTTAGAATAGTTCTTTCTTTTACAAACTTTTAAAAAGTTAATGTTATATATTTTTTCTTCTACATTAGTCTTATTTTTAGTTTTCTTGTTATTAATAAATATGGTATAACCATTCTTGTAACTATCTCTAGTTCAGGAGGAAGTAAATCTCCACAGCCATTTGATGCCCAAGAATATGAATACTTAGCAGTCAGATGAAAGAAAAGAAAAGATAGAAAAGGACTATCAAGTGAACAGTGATTGTGAATTTCTGCAGGCTACCATTTACCTCTCTGAATGAAAGGAGCTTTGTGCTCATTATATCCCAGGACTCGTCTTGCCTTCAGCTTATAGTAAACTGACAATTGCCTTAACATTTCTACTCCAAATTAAGGATCAAAGTTTAAACACATTCTTTCCCTTCTCTATTAAATTACGATTAAAACTGCCACCCGCCTTACATCATTCACACAATCACTTCTGCAGGAAAAAGAAGGAACCCTCCAAACTAAAGACATAGTTAACCAGCAAACCAGAACTGTGGGGAGTCTCTGATCATGGTATTTAGCTGATATTTGATTTCAAAATATAGCGTTTAAAAAGCTAACAATAATTAAATCTTCTGCAAATTAAATTCTATAATGTTTCAGTTGAAAAGTTGGCAAATAATATTATCAAATTAGTATTTGCTGAGCATCTGTACATACACTTCTAATCCTCAGGATACTCTGTGAAGAAATTCTATCCATCTTTCACCAAGGAAGAACTGAAGTTCAGAATTTAATTTGTTCTTGAATTCAAAGCTATTTGACAGTTAAGAGAACTAAAAGTCAAGTCTTATATTGCTGTTTTACTTTGTAATACAACCACTCAAAAAAAGTCTCTTTTTTAAATTTTACGTGTTATGAAACTAAATTTTGTCTAGTTATAAACACAAAAAAATCAATCGAGTTTTACACATAACTCAAACAATGTCAAATAAGCTGCAGTGAAACTGTATAATGAATCAATAAAAGTAAGTTATGTAACGTATATTTAATGTGGAATTTTACTTTTAGTCAGGGTATTGGGTTCCTATTGCCCTAAATACAAAACTGAATATAGCTAAACACAAAAAAAAACCCTGGACTCAAAACAGTGGTGAACATATACAGATGAGCAGATATCACCACAAAAAGAGAAACTATTCTTTAGTTTAAAAAAAAAAAAAAACACTGAAATGAAAGGTACCTGGTAGCAGCAATTCTCTTGGAAGAATACACTTTCATGTTTTCCTTTAATACCTGTAAATGTATAATTGAAGCTTAATCCATGCTTTCAAATAACAGCAGCATGATATACTATCAGTCTAAAACTATTGCACATTTCACAGAGACTGTATTATCATCTCACTGACTAACTAGGGCTCAGCGTGGTGAGAACAGAAAGAAAGCCTCTAAGAAGTTACCACAGACAGATTCGTTTCTCCAGAGGTGGTACAGCATGTACCAGAGCCTAAACTAAACCCAAATGTTCCATCAAGTCATTTTCAGGTACTTTGAAAATGAGAAGAGGTCGGAGCCTCTTGACCACTGCTGTAGAGAATCTGGGAGTGACTCTGGAATTAGTACAGAGCTCAGCTATACAGGGCAAATGAATCTAGCAGAACAAAAGAGCGGGTCACATGCATCTCATAATCTTCCCTGCCTTCTGATATCATTAATATCTGACTTTCTTCAGCGCCCATAACTTGGCTGGGTACTGTGACAAAAGTATACCACTTTGCTACCATTTAAAATTTCTATGCTGTGGAAATAATATTTGCAAGGTTGCTGACACGATAAATCCAAATTATTTTTCAATTCTCATTAGATACCAATGTAAAAACTATTTTTTATCTCTAATTTAGTAGAGATATTCAAGGTAATCATAATACTTAAACCCACAGCCTCACAAAAACTCTTCGACCATTTTAAACTTGAAGGATAGGGAGAAGCCAGGGAAGGCACACAACATATCTCTCAGCTGTATCATGAAGCATGCATAAAAACTTATCATGAGAAATGCAAAAAGAATGCATAAAGCAGAAGTCAGCATATATAAAAGCATAGCCACACACAGGGCTAGCCCCAAAACTGTGGCATCCAGAAAAGGATAATATTTTGGCACAGCTTCAAGCTGATATCCTCACACATTTATCAGAGGATCTATTTCATGGGATAAACTATTTTATATCATTTCACATCAATGAAAACTAAACGCAGGAAAAAGTTCATTAATTACCTTAATCCTGCTAAGTTAAAATGTCATTGTTCTGATAAAACCCAGAGAATTTATCTATTTCTTGACCTGTCTTGTCTTTTATTATGCTGCCCCACCCAACTCCTTGAGTATAAATATATAATTGAAAATCTTCAGCATTCGAGGACAAAGGAAAATGGCTCTGACTTACTGTAGTGATATTTTTATGTACCTTACAGAACAGTCCTAGACATCTCAGTTGCTCCTCTCCTGTTGTTAGGCCCTCTCTGGGTCAGTCGCACAGAGAGAGGGACAGAGTATAAATACAAAGCTGAAAAGGTTGACAGGGAGTAAGTAACACAGACTCTTATAGGTCATGAGAAGGCGTATGTGCTCCTTACAGGAAATGAGGAATTATTGAAAGGACTAAAGCAGAAGAGGCTCATGCCTATTTCAAAGTTCAGAATTCATTCTATTTACTGTTTGGTGGAGGAGAGATGACATGAGCAGAGTAGGGTAAAAATTTGAAAAGTGGGCAAAACTATGAGACTGTTTTTGTTAACCCAATACTATCACTGAAGCAGGATAACAGTAAGGTGATGCACATTTGAAAGAGTTTGCAACCATTCAGAGATGAGGAAAGAAAAAGAGAGGAGTAATTATCTTAAATTTCAAGTTGGAACACTCAGTAAATGTGAAGACTAAACACTAAGACGACATAAAAAGGCACAAATAGGTTTGGTATGAAAATCTCAAATTCAGGGATGGGGATAAAGCTTAGTGGTGCAGTGCCTATCAGGCAAGCACAAGGTCTTGAGATCAATTCCTAGCACAATAATAATAATAATAATAATAATAAATAACTAAATCTTAAATTGGGTTTTATACAGGTTGAGTTTTATACTTACAGAACATAAAAATGAAAATATTTATTAATATGTCTTAGATCATGAGAAAGATCTAGGGTGAAAATACACATAGGTAGCTTCAGAGATGGAATCCACAGGATGAATAAGAATATCTAGGAATATTACATTCAGCAGAAACACACCGACAGATCTAGGGAATTCCCCTAACAATCTCTTACATTAATTGGTGTGAAACAGGCTGAGGGGAAATCCTCAAAGATAATGGAAGGAAAAAATATAATGGCTTCAAAAAACCAAGAAGTAGTTCACAATGTGTAATGCTAAAAAGGAGAGATGGACCCATTAAATTATCAAGAAGCTTGTGAACTTGTTGAGAACAGTTTTAGTAAAGATGAAACCCAGTTGCAATTACTATTTGTGAACTCCTTTCAGCCATCTGATCAAATCTCACTTTCTTCTTCTGTAAGAAAGGAAAAACACCTTCCTTACCTACCTCGTGTGTTAACACATCATAATATATATGAAAGTACTAGATAAACTTTAAATAGTGCAGAGTACTGTTAGTGCAACTGCATTCTTCTGAGCAGTGTTCACAAATGCTACTCCTCTGTTTCACTCACAGGACAAGCCAACCTACACTGACCACTGTAACGTATCTGAAGGGGCTCACTGCAAGGTAAAACACAGAGCTCAATATGTTCTCTATTCCATGCCACTACTGTTACTGAAGCATGTTTCAAAATAAATTCTTTCTAAGTCCTAGACTTTTTTTTTTAAGTAGCAAGAATTTATTGTGAGAAAGCGAGTCTAAGAAGGATAGAAGGGGCCTGGAAAGTGGGTAGCCCCCCAACACCGCTTCTCAAGGGTGTTTTATTGAACAAAGCCACAAGGTGAGGTGGGTTCACAGTGGGACAAAACCATAGTTAACTAATAGGACTACAAGCGTAGTCACTAAGGTAATATTGAGTAAATGATGATCACATTGGGAAGCAAGTCACATAGTATGTACACACGGAGTGAACAAGGACTTTCCTAGGAGGGATGGGTCAGGGAGGTTTTGATCCTTCACTCCGAGGTGATGGAAGTCTGTTTTCTAGATCTTAGAGTAACTGCTCTGAGGAGAGATGTCTGGTTAACTCAAGATAGGATGTCACAGAAGGACAATTAAATGGTCTTGATTTAAAACACCAAGATTTTAGAAACATGACAGCAGCAACCAACTGTAGTATAAACAAGAGATTGAAAATAAAAGCAAAAGATTCAAGTGTAAATCATCTTAGGGAGCAATTAGTGAGAACTTATGGAGGTTAACACACACACCAATGTACTAAGTTTTATTCCTGGCACAGTAACTTACTAATCCTCCACATTTGATTCTGAACTCTTACAGACACAGGTGGAAGTAACAACAAACATGCAAAAGAGGATTTCAAATGAAGAAACTGCCTCCCCCACCACCATCCTTATGTGCTATGGTTTGTACCTCAAATTTTCTTTACTCTGTGGCAAGCATCCCCTGTACCTAAAAGGTTGCCTAGTTATATATTCGTGTTGAGCCAAAGACACTCTACCCATGTGAACTACTAGAAATACACAGAAAATACAAAAAAAATCTTAGTCCTTATGTGCTGTTTGAACAAAGTGCCTGAAACCAGGTAATGTATAAAAAACCAGAAATTTATTTTCTGACAGCTCTAGAGCATGTAAAAGCTCAACAAGGCACTAATAGGTGCAGTTGTTGGTAAGGACTATTCTCCACTTCCAAGATGATTCCTTCTCACTGCATTCTCCAGAGGGCCAATATTGTGCTCTCACATGCAAAATCATGTGCAGAAGGACAAAAGGGTTCCAAAAACTGCTTGAACCCATTTTTTTTTATAAGAATGTTGGTCTCATTTGCACAGCAGGGGCCCTCATGGCCTAAACATATTTTAAATATCTCACCTTTTTATACATCACACCTAAATTATAGAAGAGACACATTCAAACAAATAGCAGTAAATATCAGTACCAGGGATCAGACGAAGGAGGAATCTTTTTAAGACTTTGTTAACAAAAACTACAACTGCCAAATGCTGAATTACTGCTTGACATGCCTAAATGGAACATGTGTGCTGGAAAATGGCAATTACTCAGAACCAAGGACACAAATAGAATTCAGGTCAAAGTGCAGCATACAAGGACCCACTGGACCAGACTATTCACACTGGAACCCCCTCCTCACTTTTCTATTCTGGCCTTTGTACCCCTTGTTAGTTTTGACAAACCATGAAAGATGACAGTAATTGTTTCAATCCCAGTGGAACTCAAAGTAAAGTACATTAAACACTGAACAAAAGATATTTATCTGCTTGTGACTATTTAAAAGGGGAGTGAAAGCCAGACATGATGGCATATGCCTGTAATCCCAGCATAGGGAAGCTGAAGCAAGAGAATGGCTGCGAATTCAAGGACTGCATGGGCTACACGATGAATTCAAGCCTAGCCTGAAATAGATAGTGAGACCTCATCTCCAGAAAAACCAGGGAAGGGGCTGGGGATTTAGCTCAGAGGCATAAGCACCTGCCTTGCAAGCGCGAGGTTGTGAGTTCAATCCCTAGTAACTATTAAAAAAAAAAAAAAAAAAAAAAAACAGAGGGAAGAGGACTGGAGACAGAATATTTCCACAACTTTTAGAAATCTTCGTAAGAACATTTTACAAAGCATACAACTAAATTAGTCACTGTTACTGTATAAGCACATCAAAAAAGTTTCACCATCACCTTTAATTACTTTTTACTATAAAAAATTTTATTATCATTAAATCAAATCCAGTCTTCAAATCTGAAGCTTATGTGGAAATTCTGAAAGCAATTTCACAAGACTTTTCCCCACTGATTTGCATAATTTCACTGTCATCTGATTAAGTGAGCAGCAACCCACTTTAAGGAGGGCACATTCATTCTGACATATAAACTCTGGAATAAAATGCATATAACTACTGTCCCTTTTCAATCTCTAGAGTAGGGTTTCTATTCATAAGCGCTTCTTTACTAAAGAGGTACTGAATTGAACACAGGTAATAACATGACAATGTTGGGACATGTTCTTAAATTGTTTCAAATCCTCAGAGCAACCTACTTTGGTTATTTTCAACCCTGCTTCACATCACTAGCTAGATATGTTTCTATGGCTTAAAAAAACTGCCTAGTTATATCCTGTTGTGTCTATGCTTAACAAGTAGGTGTGACACACACCTGTAATTACAGCATTCTGGGAGACTGAGGCAAAAGAATCCCATGTTCATGTCCTGCCTGTACAACTCAGCAAGACACTTTCTCAAAAGGGGCTGGGGATGTAGCTCAGTGGGAAGCCCCTGGGTTCACAGGCCTCGCTGGAAAGAAAAGAAAGAGAAAGAGAGAAAGACACAAAGAAAGAAAGAAAAAACCTACTGACTCACAAATGTGCCTGATGCACAAGTGAGCATTATCTAACATTACCTAACACAGCCGAACTAGCTACTTTAATTTTTCAAACTGCTGTCTTTTTAGTCGACTAAATTATAACTAGTAAATAGTGCTAATCAGTAGTAAACCAATATGCTGAAGCACTCTGGGAGACAAACTGAAATTAAAGTATGCTGGAATGCCCTTGAGAAGTTTGGCTGTCCTCACCTTTCTCCCTCTTCCAGATGGTAAGGTCAAAAATGACAAATGTTGCACTACGTTTGCTCATCACTGATGGCTCAAGGGAGGAAAACCTGATCAGAATAGGTTTAATCTTCTCTGAAAAGTGGAGTTTTAACAAGAACGAAGACACAGTGCGTCCCTGATAGAATGCCGTTAGATACATCACTGTGTGGGGCTGTGAACTAAACTGGGAAGGTTTGAAGGCACGGTGACACTCCGCGGGTAACCCCAGGCTCACGCAGAGGCTCGCTGGTGTCATGAGACCAGCAGCGGCAGCGGCGTTTCCTCACTCCCCCGGAGCGACAGCAGAAAGGAGCGCTCACGCCGAAGCACGTACTTCACGGCGCAAGGCACCGCCGAGGAGCGGGAAGGGGTGGAGGGGTTGCATAAGGGAGGGAGTCGCGCGACCGCAAGCAGCAAAGGCGGGGAACAACGCCCCGCCCATCAGGCTTCTTCCCTGGCGACGGCGCGCCGGAGGGAACACGTAGGGCGAGGTGGGGCGGAGCGATCGCCCAGCGGGCTCTTGGAAGCTGGGCTGCTGGGCTACGGGATCGTGCCCGTGTCGGGCCGTACCTGCGCTGGAAATCCGTGGCGTAGGGCTTCAGATACGGGTCGTCCTCCAAAAGGTGGCACAATTCGGGCACGTCCGCCAAGGCAGCAGCCAGCTCCGCTTCGGAGCACTTGGCCCGCGGTGCTGGAGCAGCCATGTTCCGCCGCAGCCCTTGTAGCCGAGGCCCGAGAGGATCGAGGGGAAGGCGGAGCCGGAGGCGAGCCTGGGCGAGCTGAGGCGGCCGGGCTCCTTTATAGCCCGCACGGTTGGCCCCGCTCCCCCTTCCTGGGCCGGGGTTAGTGAGGAGGAGCCGCCGATGCTCTCCGGCCACTCACGCGCTGGCCCCGGAGGCCGGAGGGCCTGCCCTCCGCCCCAGCCCTGCAGCCCGGGGAGGCGGCCGCGGACTGGAGCCCTGCCCGCTGGCCTCGCCTCGCCGCCCGCGCTTTTTCTCAGCGACCCCAGGGCGTTGGCCTTCCGATGGATGATGTACATGGACGATGTACGTGGATTTCTTGGAATAAAACCATACGTATCTTAGCGCAGTGTTTCAAAGAAAGTAAGCCGTAGGAAACGGAGCAGTCAAGTGCAGATAATAGTGTGGAAAATTTTGATGTCACTTCTCACTGAAGGCTCTAAGTTTGCTATTCTCTTGAGTTTCACCAAGATAAGAGTATTTTGGAAGACTTTGATACTCTTCTTATACGGTGCTCTGAAACAATGCAAGAAATTTTCCCACTCCCCATAGGGCCAAAAAGAGAGCAAGCATTTATATGTCTTTGATGATATTTGTACAAGCTTTTCAATGATTACTGTTTGAGACATGACGTAGAAAAAATCGTTAAACCGGAATTATATTCTGCTGCTTACTAACACTGATAAGGCAAGAAACCTCTCTTGGTTAGTTCCTAAGTCTTCCATCCCATTAAATGACTTTTAGTTCACTGATTCTTCATTAAGAACACAGAATTTGACAGTAAGAAAAATGTACTCAGCCCTGAGGAAGTTTCTAGCTGCTTTGTGCCTGGAAACTGAACTAGCTAGAGGATATTCTTTTCAGTTAAAACTTGAGAGTGGAGAATCTGGAGAACTGACAGTATTGGTTAGCCTTGGGTTCTGAGTTTTAAAACATTCAAGAATTTTTGTGCATAATAAAGATTTGAAAGATGCTTATAATCCAGAGGCTCAAACTTGACATGTGAACCACATTGTAATGGCTTGTTTAAAATTTTTAGCTATGTTTTAGCATTGTTAGCTATGGAGTGGGCGTGTCTGACTGCATTTTTACAAGGTCAGAGATGATGCAGCTGCTCCTGGTTCGGGGTAAATCTGTTAGGCAGATTCTACACACTGTAAATAAGAGCCACAGAAATGTATCACCTTCTTTTAGTTCTGGAGACTGAAATCCGAAGTCAAGGTGTCAGCAGGTTTGGCGCCATCTGAGCGCTCTGAAGCACAGTTGTCCCAGCAGTTGATAAGAAACCACATCTTTGACTTGTACATGCATCACTCAAGTCTCTACTTTGGCTTCACATGCTATTCTCCCCATGTCCTCATCTCTTTAAATGTTCTTGGCTGTAATTCCGTTGTGAAATATCTTCCAAAGTTAAAGGCTTGGTTCCCAGAGTGGCAATATCAAAAGGTGGTGGAAACTCTTGAGAAGTGGACCCTATTTAAAAGCCGCTGAGTCATTCAAAGTGTGCTCTTATGAACCACAGCCCCTTCCTTTTCCTTTTGTTTTGCTC
Source organism: Dolichotis patagonum (assembly GCA_004027295.1). NCBI lineage: Eukaryota > Metazoa > Chordata > Mammalia > Rodentia > Caviidae > Dolichotis > Dolichotis patagonum. The sequence goes on along the minus strand of PVJX010004092.1, from coordinate 29,695 downwards.
TTTAGTACCTTTCCTCAAACATAGGCCCCTGCCATGATGTGCTTTGCCATAGGCCTAAGAGCAACAGGGCCAGCTAATTCTGGACTGAAACTTCTAAAACTTTGAGCCAAAATCTTTTCTCTTTACCAATAAATCATCTCAGGTATTTGTTATAGTGACAGATAGCTGCTTAACACAGTGTTCTTTTTATAAGGTCACCAGTTGTTTCGAATTAGAGACACTCCTTATTTCAGTATGATCTCATCTTAACTAACATATGCAAAGATCCTATTTCTAAATATGGTCATGTTTTGACTTACTAGGAGTTAGAACATTTGTGTATCATTTTGAGGAAGGAGAGTTCATATCGGAAGAGTGTTAGAATACCAAAACAAAAGAAATATTTGGACAAATGAGTAAGATTTAACAACTGATTGGATATAGAAGCAGAAGTTTAAAAGACAAGTCTTTGAGCCTGAGTGAATTTGATCTTAACCAAAAATAACATGGTCGTAGAAGAGGGAGAGTTCAAAGTGTTACCTCCTAAACACGCAAGTATAAATGTAGGGTTAGAATTTTTGATGCCCAAGAGGATATTTGGAAGCTAAGATTGCAATTAGAGTACCATTAATGTTTTTTCAGTGATTCTCAGTAACAAATATTGGATGTTCAATACATTCTTTAAAATTGCTTCTTTTTGGTACTCCAGTCTCTTAATGTAATTCAAAACTTGTTATGCCTTTTTATACTACATACTTCTTTTCTGTTTTCACTAATCAAAATTACTTTGTCAAAGTTTACTTTCCAACAGTTTGTGTTACAAAATACAAACATTGTTGATAATGCTACAGCACAGATGAATTTTACAAATGTGCCTAAGTTAAGAAGGCAGTAGCAAAAGACCACATATTATATGATTCCATTTATAAGCAGTAGTTAGAATAAGTAAATCTGCTGGGGATTTAGCTCAGTGGCTTAAGTGCCTGCCTGGCAAGCATGAGGTCATGAGTTCGATCCCCAGTACCAAAAATAAAAAAAAAAAAGAATATGTAAATTTGTAGAGAAAAAAGATAAAGTATTGGCTTTTAAGGGCTGGGTAAAAATAAAATGACTGCTAATAAGTATGAGGGTACTTCTTAGGATAATAAAAATTCAAAACTTGATTGTAACCATGATTGCACAGTCCCATGGATATAGTAAAAACTACTGTCAGATCCTTTGAATAGATGAATTGTGTGGTATATGAAGTATATCTCAATAGTTTTGTTTTGGTTTTTTTTTTTTTTTTTTTTTTTTTTTTTGGTGTTTGGGATGAAACTCATGACCTCACATTTGCCAGGCAGGCTCTTAAGCCACTAAACTAAATCCCCGGCTCAAAGCTTATTTTTTAAAATATGAAAATCTCAAAGTACATGATATTAAACAAGCTTTTTAAAATTATTCCCTTAGTCATGGTTGGGGAAGGCAGGAAAATCAAAGGGGCAAAAAGCAAACTGCAAAGACAAAAAAAAATAACAAAAACAAAGACTGATGATAAAGGAGAAGTAACAGCAAAGGAAAAATGAAGAGAATGGTGCATAAATCTTTGAACTTTAATGATGTCACTGAGAATCCAGGCTGCATAGTTTTTTCATAACCTCATGTTTGTCTTCTCATGGTCATGAAATGGCTGCCATAGCTTTAAGCATCATTCCTTGGTGAAGCCACATGCAAATCAAAGAAAAATAGTACTTATCTTGTGTTTTCACCAAGAGAAACAAATTGCCAACGTGTCAGTCAACCTTATTTCTTTAGCCAGGGCTAGGTCTCCTGCCTATCATCAAACCAGTGGCATAAAGAAATACATCTACCATGATTAACTTCAACAAATGACCTTTCTGTCTTCTGGCAGCCATGATGTAAGTAGCATTCTTTCTGCTATGCCTTTCTGCCATAATGTTTCTGCCTCCCCATAGGCTTAAAAGGGATGGAAATAGTGAACCTTGGACTTAAACCTTTTAAACCATGAACCCAACTATATCTCTTGCCCCTTAAGCTAATTTTCTTACTTACTTTCTCTAAGTTACAAGAAGCTAAGATAGCACCTTTATCAAATCTGCGTATAGACACAGTATAGGTAAGTAATGACCCTTCCCTCAGTGTGTCGACCTCACCCTCTCTTCCTGTCAATAGTATTCCTCTCGCTTCATTACCAAATTCTTAAGAAATTTACTGCTCAGTGCACTGTGAGCTCTGTGACTTGTGACTATATGTAGGCCTAGGGAAAAAGAGAAGGAAAACAAATACAAAGAGATTCTTGATCTTACAGTGACAGAACAGCTCAGGCTAGACGTGAAACATTTGAAATAGTGGTAAGTATGCCAGTCATTAGTTTTTGTTTGACACTATTTAATTTACTGCACATTTAATCTCAAAGAACAAATGTTTGAATAAAGCTAAGATTGGAGATGTTTAGGGTGCATATAACAGAAGGTCAGGAAGGTCAAGAAAGTAAATATGTCATGCAGATGCTTAGCTCTGGAATTCAGCTTTTAAGGGTGGTTATAACAGTGAAGAAATTGGAAAAGATCTTTTTAGTGCTGGACAAGAATTTAACAAGGATGACAAAAGCAGTTCATAAGAGGAAATTTGTGATCTTGATTACATGAATTCTAATCTCTGTAACTTGTAACATTGCAAGTTACCTTATCTCCTTCTGCTTTCACTTTCATAACAGGAAAAATAGTTCTTAAATAGGCATATTTGATAATAAGTTATTAGAATAATATATGGCCCAGGATAGATACTATAAAAGTGTTAACTATTATTATGAAAACATTTTTACCACTGTCTCCGTAATTTCCTTGTTATACTATTTTACTGTTATTCACTGATTCTGGATATGCAACACTTAATCACGGAAGAAAAATAATGATGGTTAAATTTACTTATTAAACGGCAAATATTTAAAATGTAAAATTAAATACGTACCAAATATATGGCAGTATGTCAAAGATTTATGAAGATGGTGTAAAAACTTTAATATGATTCATTAATGTATTCATGATATTACATTTTGTAAGTTAAAACTTAATGACAGCTTTACATAATATACAATATTATTAAAAAATTATAATTTAAGATTTAAAGTATTTTAAAATCCTATCATCCCTTTTTTAATAGTATCTTATTTGAAGTCAGTCAATTTAATCAGGGGGTTATTTCTTTAAATTCCTCCATGGATGGGCCTAAAACTGGATGAGGCATTAGTCACATAAATTTATTAAAAATAAATTGAATTTTAGATTTAAGACAAGTGAATTTTATTATATGTAAGTTGTACTTCATAAAGATATTCTTAAAAATTTGTCCATAATCTGTTACTAAGAGTTCCATTGAAAAATAGAGCTAATTTTCAGCAAACTGTCTACTAATTTCCATATTAAATTCAGCAAAATCAGTGACTTTCCACACTTCCCTTATAGCACCTTCCAAGCCTCTCTGAAAAGACTTAGTTACTTTTCTCGTTGCTGACGCCCAGCGTTAAACAAGGAAGGGTTTATTGTAGTTCACAGTTTGCAGAGGTTTCAGTTCATAGTTGGCTGACTTCAAGACAGGGTAGCATGGCAAAGGGACATTGTGGAGCAGACAAGCAGAAGGCAGCAAGAGTCAACAGCAGCCCTCCTTCTGCCCTTTATATTTTAGCGAGGCTGTTATGGATTAAAAACTGGTGGTCAGCTTAACGCCAGCTGGATTACATCACCATGCTGTGGAGCATAAATGTTTCACCTGAGGAAGGTTGGAGGAAAGTTGGAGCATAAATGGAAATGTGGAGAATGAGAAGGAAGGGCATTAAGGCGTTAGTGTGTTGAGGCATTGTGAGTTGTCCTATGAGTTGCTGTTTGAGCCATTAAGTTCTCCTGCAGAAGCTCTGGTCCTCACATCGAGAATTGCTTCCTGGCTCTGGAGGGGAAGACGTGTGCCGCTTGGTCTCCAGGATGAACTCGTCACACTGGCTTCCTGGCATGTACTCAACTGTGCTTGTCATCGGAGGAGCTCAGGGCCTCTGAGTCACTCAGGATGGCTGTGGTGCTTTTCAGGACAGCCCTGGTCTTTGTTGTGAGTGTGACTTCTTGGTTCCAGTGTAAACGCTCAACCTACCAGCACAGCTCCTTTCACCCTGCTGGCATAGACTTTCTAGCTTCCGCCTCTGACCTTTCAGCCTTCCCAGCATGGATCCATAAAAGAGACTGGCATGAGTCCTTCTTGTGGGTTCTAGACCTCCAGTTGGACTCGTGGGAGGCATTGTCATGAGCTCTGGGTCTTTATCTGGACTCGTGTGGGACATTGCTATGGAATTTAGGCCCTTGGTTAAATATCTATGTCTTTAGTGTTTTGGGTAGATTTTCTGCATTTTCTTGTGTTAACTCAGTGTGACCATCATAAAAATAATATTATAAACTCCACGTCCTGATTCTAATTGTTCTCTGCACAACTCCTGACTACGACACAGGCTAAACACCCAGAGTGGACCTTCCCATTATCCACACCCAAAAGTATACCAAACCAAACAGTGGACTGATTTAGTAATTGCCCACCCTTAATCCCAACATCACACACTCTAGATCAAGCCACCTCTGAAAAGCCCTGTCAATGACCCCATGAAGCTTTGGGGGGACATCCAGACACAAGATTAAACGCTCTTTGTCCTGAGAGTTAGTTATTGTCTAACCTCTCTAGTTGGCCACGTGGCAAGTGTTTAATGTGATGGAAATTTTGGAAACTAAAGTAAGACAAGAAACTCATTCCTGAGATGGCACTGAATAGTTTTTAAACAACAATGACTTTCAATTACTTTTGTCATAAGTTGAATGAGAATAGGTGACCTAAAGGTGAATGAATTCTGTGAACAGCTGGTTGTCCCCGTTGGAACTGAAACAATTTCCCTGAGCTTCAAACTTACCTGAATTCATAGCAATTTGTAGCCACTCAAAGTTATAGGTTTTCTTTATGCTTGTATGTTATCTCTGCTGATTCCTGTATGTCTGAAATTTTCAGTACTTTTACTAGATTCCTCTTTTAAATTTTGTATACCTTGTATGCAGAAATTCTTTTAAAGATTAATCGGATAACCAAGCTTATCAATTTGGAGTTATTCTGGAGGATGTCTGAAGTTATTATTCAGAATAACAGCTTATAACACAAGAGTGTTGTATAAGGCAATTTACTTTGTAAATTGAGTCAGGATTTTAATCCATGTAGATGTTTGAAAGTCCATAATCTTAAAAAGTATCTTACACTGCTTTTCAAAAAGATTAATGTGAAAGATGATATGGACAGAATTTAGCATTTTTTTCATTTTTACTTTTAAAGAATTTCAGTCAAAATCATATACACAAAAGTTTAAGTACTATGCAACTGTTAACATTACCTGTGTGAAGCCTAGTTCCCTGGCATATTTAACCAGTCTAGTGCAAACCAAAGAACCAAGAAATGGGCAGGGTGAAGAAATTTATCATACAAAATTTAGGTTCCAAAGCCCCGAGATTAAAGCCTCAGGCAATGTGCTTGACTGAGGTGAAGGTATTTCCAAATACCATCACCTCTTTTTGTAGCTTTACTGGTCAGTCCCTAAAAGATATGTCCTAATTCACATAATCTGTGAAATTTAGCTTATTTATAATAAGGATGTAATTAAGTTAATATAAGAGAATATAATCTTTGAATATCAGAGTGAGTCCCAAATCCAGTGTCAAGTGCCCTTAGGAGAGACATTCAGAGGGAACAGAGGAGACAGCAATAGGACCATGAAGTCAACAATTGGAGTGACGCAGCTGCAAGTGAAGAAATGCCAACAGACTCCAGTAGCTAGAAAAGGCAAATAACAGACTATCCCCTAGAGTGTCCAGAAGTATAGAACTGACATTTGATTTCAGAATTTAGGCCTCCAGAAATGAGAGAGAATAAGTTTATGTTATTTTAAAGCCTTGAATTTGTTTACTTTGGCACCCCTAGTAAACTAGCACATCTTTGCATGTATTTTTTAATGAGTTCCCAATGGTTACAAGACTATCAGGAGGCCTACCCACTTTCCAGGTCCCTTTCTGTCCCTCTCAGACAGAAGCTTTCTTCCTCTCAAAACATTCTTCCTACTCTGCTGGGGATTTAGCTCAACGGCATAAGCATCTGCCTGGCAAGTGTGGGATCATGAGTTTGATCCCCAGTACCAAAAAACAATTCTCCCTACTGTTAAAAAAAAAAAATCTTCAGTAGATCAGTAGAAAGGTACCAGCCCAAGACAACCCACTAATTTAGGAAGGAGGAAGCAGAATTGCCTGTTATATCTAACAGAAGTGTCAGGAGATAATTGCACATTTTTATCTTCAAAATCCCCCAAAGCCCATGTGTTGAAGAGTTAAGAGCAGCTGTGCACTGTTGGGAGGTAGCAAAACCTTAAGAAGATAAAGCATTAGTGGAAGAAAGATAGTTACTGGTGCCATGCCCTTGAAAGAGATATTTGACCCTTGCCCCTTCTTCTTCCTCTATTTTCACTCCTAAAGTTTCACAAGGTGAGCACACCTCCTTTGCCATGAATTCTCACTATAGCATACTGTGCCACCACAGGTCCAAGGACAGGAGAGTAAGTGATCATGGATCAAAAACATGAGCCAAAAATAAATCTTTCCTCCTTATGAGGTGATTAGCTCAAGTATTTGTTACAGTGTGAGAAAGTTCACTAAGTCAGTGACCTCTGGACACTCACTTCACCACTGTAAGCAGACTTAATGCAGTACTCTAATTGCCCCATTCAAAAGATAAATAATTCTGATAATACTGAAGTGAATTACAGTATAATAGACTAAAGTGTTTAGAATTCATGAAGACTAACCACAATCATTTTTAAAATGCAACTTTGTAATATTACATTTCTAAAATCCATATAACTTCGAGTATTACTTCACTCTTTAAAACTGCATAGGAGGAAAAGAACTGCACTTTAAAACTACATGGAGGAAAAGAAAGTGACTGAAGTTAACTTTAGGAAGCAATGTTTTGACTGGATATTGTAAGGCTAAAAATAGAAAGAGCTGTAAATAAACACTGGGTTCTAATTGGTAAATTTATTTTTCATAGGTATGGGTTAGGACTTTTGAAGCTGCTCTGCCCGTAATGCAGATAATCAGCACCAGGTTTTTTACTGTTAGAGGCAGAAGTTACAAATGAGAAATGGGAGGATATCAGATGTGGTGCTGAATAAGAGTTAGTGATAGCCACAGAAACTCGCATACAATTACATATACAGAAAAATACTCTGTGTGTGTGTCTACGTATGTGTATACGTGAGTTTGTATAATACACATATTCTTATCTGTGTCTATTAAATAGTACAGAAACAATGATACCTTAGAAACAACAAACATAACCAGTTCCCAGAGTTTAGTTTCTAAATACCATTCTCCAAAGAAAATAGCTGATCCTTCCAGCAGATAGGGAAAATGCAAGATAAGCTTGAATTTTTCAAAAAAATGTATTGAGACATGTCAAAAGGAAACATGCCAACCAAGACTAGTCCCCAGTAATGAAAATAGGAATAATTTGATCAACAAAATAAATAACAAACCATTGAATTATAGAACAAAAGATAAGTATCTAAAAGTACATCCTAATGTAAATAATTGCTGAAATAGTTGGAGGCATGTCAGAATTTAATTTTAACATGTTTGCCAAAAGTATCATGTATTTAAAGGTGATGCTTTTGAAGGTGATAGGATTGTTGAGACACTGTACTCACCACGGATAAATTCTTGGCTGAATATGCTGATAGAAGTGGGGCCTGGTCAGAAGAAGCAGGTCAGTTGAGGGTGTGACCTGGAAGAGTAAATTCTTTCTTTGTTGGGCTCCTCTCTTTGCTTTCCGCTTCCTGGCTGCTATGGGTTAAGCACATTTTCTTCCACTGTGCCCCTTTGCCATTCATTTTCTGCCTTGGAAACAACAGACCAAGGACTCAAATTGTGAGTCAAAATAAACATATCTGGACTGCAGGGGAGGAGAGCAAGAAGTCAACAGAAGCTAAGACTTCCTGTGTATCAGCACCATGCGCAGGGTGACTAGGGAAGAGCCAGACACCAGCCCCTTCTGGCACCCCTGCCTCAAGCAACCAGCTTATCTGGAGGAACACAGGCTGTGATGATAGCTAAGGAAATAAAATACAACTTAATTCTTGTAGTGTTTGATGTTGCACTGACTTTGCAGACCTACAGCCGGTAGTCTGATCATCTATTCAGAGCAGAAAAATACGCAATGTAGCATATATGGGGATCTCCTTCTAAATGTGGTAGCCATTGTTTATTCCCTATTATCTTGTTTCAAAATCCTATATCATTCTTATTTTGTTTGATTAGGTTTTATTCTGTTTTATTTTGTTTCATTTTGTTCTATCTGATGTCATGGGCAGCTATTTTGAGGATAACACGATCTATTATGGTAGCCATTTTTGATTTACTATTGTTTTGAACTCCTATATTATAATACAACGTATATTGTATTGTTTTGTTTTTTATTTGTTCTACTCTGTTTCTGTTTCATTTGATTTTACTGTGTCTGAAGGTAAGGGCAGCTATTTTGAAGACAACAAGAGGCATTACATTAACTATTATTGATTTCCTATTACCTTGTTTTGAAATCTTGTGTCACTTACACTGGTTTGTTTTGATTGGCTTTATTCTGTTTTATTTTGCTTGGCTTTATTCTCTCTAAACTAAAATATATAAAAAAAATTCTTGAAGTTGTGGGTGCCAAGAGCTTTTTCCCAGCAACTGGAAAATTACTAAGAAAAAGAGAAAGGCAAAAGGCTTCCTTACCAAAAAATTCCAAATAATTTATAAAGCACTTCCATCCTCCATGAAGTGAAGATTCATTCTCTACTTGGATATGGGCTGCACTTAGTCTTATACCTCCAAATAAAAAAGTGTGGGAAGAAAAAAACAGTGATTTTTCACAGTGAAGAAACCTGTAAAACTCCACCATTAGTGGCAAGAAATGTTGATTTGATGCAGCTTTTCATAGGATGTAATGAAAAATGCTCTCTGCCTCTGATACTCTTCCCCAAGTCCACTGAGAATTATTAATCATGTGAAAATAAACAACACTAAATTAGAGGAAATTCTACAAAACCCTGATTGTTATTCCTTAAAATTTTTTCAAGGTCATGTATGAAAACCAACTAAGAGAGATGATGGCATTAATTAGAGACCCCAAGAATATAGCATGACTACGTATAGAGTCCTGGAATGGGTGCTGGAAGAAGAAGGTTAGGAGTAAAATGTGAAAGCCACTTGTAATTTAGAGGATAGTACTATACTAGTGTTAATTTCTTAGTTTTGGAAAATGCAGGAATATAAATCATAAGCATTAGAAAAAGATGGATGACTAAACTGCCTTGAAAACTTTTCTGAAAATCTAAAATTATTCCAAAATATATATTTTGATCTATAATGTTAACTATGAAAATTTTTAATGTTTATTTATTTGGAGGTAAGATACATGTTAGTTTAAATGTAATTTTCTGTAACTTTTTTTCTTGAACAAATGTATTTTAACATTTGTGCTGCTTTTTCCACACTGATATTTATATTCATTCCTCACACAAACTTTAGTTAATACTGAACTCTAGTTAATAAATGAAAAAATACATGATAATATTTTAATGTTGCAGTTAATCAGAAATTTCCTTCTCTTCTAGTGGAATTAAGTATAATGGACTTTCTGAACTTCTATTAGCTGTTTGGGTTTACAAGGCTGCCACTTAGTTATCTAGTGGCATACTGCTCTGCAATTTAAAGGAACTGCTACAAGTACCTAATTAATCCTTACAAAGTTGAGATAATCTGATTCATTAAGAGAACCATGTGTACTTGACACTGAACTGAAATTTTAATTACCATTTTGTACTTCACTGATAACTTGATCTTCAGTGGAAAAAAAAGGAGACCCTCTCTAGGTGACACCCCCCAAAAAGTTTAAAAATGCACAACTATAGAAAATACAGTAACAAACAAATGACCTAAGCTGTAAGAATTTATTTTTTCTTGTTAAGATTATATTTCCTACATTATTTAATTCTTCAACAATTTTAATAGAAACTGGATATTTCACCTATTTTTCTAGCCAGTTATATTTCAGTTTAGTAGCCTATCTAAATTTTCATTGAGTCAGTTAAACAGTAGAAATTCATCTACTACCCTTTATTTGCTCCAAATTTCATTTCTATGTTTTAATTTTACCTAAAAATGTTTCCTATTTTTCAAGATCTTTATTTTACTTTTTATTATCTGTATTAATGCATTTTAAACTTGAAATACTTCAACATTTAAAGAGAACATGTTGAAACCTAAGATATTTAACTTAATATTCAATGTTATAGAATTTTGGGGGCAAACTTTCTGTTCTTAATAAAATAAATAATCTAAGTGTGAACTTTTTATATTAAAACTTTTTTTGAAATTTTTTCAGCACCATCACTGGTCATTCGAGAAATGCAAATTAAAACAACATTGAGATTTCATCTCACACCAGAAAGAATAGCTGCCATCAAGAAATCAACTGATAACAAATGTTGGCGAGGCTGTGGGGAAAAAGGAGCACTCCTCCACTGTTGGTGGGAGTGCAGACTGGTGCAACCACTATGGAAATCAATATGGAGAATTCTCAGAAGACTAGGAGTGGAAGCTCCATTCAACCCAGCTATTCCCCTCCTGGGTATTTTCCCAGAGGAACTGAAAAGTTCATATATCAGTGATATATGTACACCTATGTTTATAGCATCTTAATTTGTAATAGCTAAATCTTGGAACCATCCAAGATGCCCATCAACTGCAGAGTGGATGAAAAAGATGTGGTATTTTTACACAATGGAATACTACTCAACTATAAAAAGGGATGATCTTGAGGCCTTCATAGGGAAATGGAGACAACTTGAGACCATCATCATTAGTGAAATAAATAAGAATCATATTTATAAATATCACATTGTGTCTCTAGTGTAAAAAGTAATAAGAACTGTAGGAGTAATAAAACCCAAAATGTGTAATTGCTACTGTAAAAAAGAGAGGAAAAGAAAGTGCTCTAAAGGATATAACTGCATGTATGTTTAAGTGTGTAAGATAGATGACCATACTAATGTTTTTGTTAGATTGTTGAGCAGAACTGTTAACAGTCTCATTGTTTGAATGTCTACTTTGTATGCTTTAATTTTGTAACTTGAACAACTATTTCCAATAATGAGAGTATGTAAAATATCAAGTGTCGATTTCTTAGTGTTTTTGTTTTGTTGTTGTTTTGGGTTTTTTTGGTCTGTTTGTTTGTTTGTTTTTGGTTCTTTTATTTTTTTCCCTTTGGAATTCTATATTGTTGCTACCGTTTTTCTGTTTTTTCTGGTTGTCTTTTTCTCTTTAAATAAAATTTAAAAAAAGAAAGAAAACTTTTCAGGAATAACTAATCTTGCAGATAATCTAGCATATTCCACATTCATGAACACCTAGGCCAAACATCCTAAATCACTTTATATATGTTCTCAGCTTCCTGTTGGCCATGGCATGAGCAGCTCTTCTCTGCCATGTTGCTCTACCGTACCAACTACAGACTTGAACATCTGCCAACTGTGAACCAAAATAAACTTCTTTCTTAAAAAAAATAAAAACATATATATACATGAATTGCTTCATCAGAGTATTTATCATTTAATTCCTTTCATTCAATATTCTATTAGCTACACTGTGATTTTGATCTAAAAATTTGTCTTAGAAAGCTTCTAAGTTTTCTTTAACAAGATGAAATTGTTCAATTTGAATTGTTCAATTGTGAATTGTTCAATCACAAACAATTGCAAAAATTGTGATTGAAGAATATTTGAAATAGAAAAGGATTGTGCAGGCAGGATTTAAGTTCACACTTGTGTGACGTTATCAGTACATATTGTTTCTTACAGTATGCAGTTTTATATTTTTCTTTTTTTCAGTAGCTATTATTTGGAATCAAATTTTAGCATCATTAAAATCAATACTTCTCCAGAGCTGATATAGGGGAATACTATTTGAAAATATGCATATGTGTATGTGTTGAATATATACATTTTTGTAGTAAGAAATTGGCTTCAATATTTTATAATAAAATAAAATTTCTATGTAACTATATTTAGAGTTTCTGGATCTTCTTAAGACCCACCTCTATTATTTAGATCAACTGAGATTTACTTTCCAGCCAAGATAAAATAACAGGAACAGGATTTACCCTCCTACACAAAACAATAACAAAAACAGCAAATCATGTTACTGGGCATCATCAGCCAAAGATACAGATTCCTAAGAGATGGGAAACCAGTGAGGAGAGTCCTATAAAGAGCTTACTGCTGTAAGAGAAATTTCAAGCCAGCGTTCAAGGAAAAGAGCGGGAAAGAGTCCCAAGGAGATGGATGCTAAAAAGAACAAGGCTAGGGCTAATAACACATACCAGCAGAATGGAGAGTGTTGTGACATCAGGGTTGTGCTAAAGGTCTCCTGCTGTATATTCAACATACTACTCATAGGTGTATGTATTTAAAGAGACTTCCAGGAACAATGGAAGAATCATCCAAAAGAATGAAAGGAGATAATGCTTAACATTACAAAAGACCAGGAAAAGTAGCTATTACTGTAAATAAGTAGCTATTCCTGTAAAAAAATCTCTTGGTTCATGTAGAAGTACATAGAGAGAACTCAGGAAAGTAGTTGGGAATAATTAGCTCTAGGCTGAATACTTTTCTGGAACTACATAAAGTTAAGCCTCTAAATCAGTGGTAGCAAAGCAATGTCATATGTGCTCCAGTGGGCTGTTTGTATCACTGAAAGCTCTAAAAGGTTCTCCATCATCGCAACCATCTGTTTCCAAGTAACATAACTGCATACAAGAAAAAAATTTAAGAATATTTATAGGAATATGAAAACGTTTATTCAAACAGTAAAATTCATAAAGTCTGGCATTCAGTCCTACAGGGAAACAGGAAGACATATTGAGAGAATAATCAAAACTGGCTTACAACTTATCCTTGTGTAAGAATTAGCTGACCCACCCACATAAAGGCAGTTATTGTAAATGGATTGTTGGTTTCTAAAAAGTAGAAATATTAGACATGCTTAAAAAAATGTCTAAATTATGGAGTTGAAAGTTACGGTGCCTAAAGTGAAAATTTAGAGTATTAAAGAAATGGCAACAGGAATAATCCAACATTTAAAACAAAAACGATTTTAATAAAAGAAGGTAGAGAACTCCAGAGAGCTGTGTAGCAACTTCAGGCAACCATGTGTGTGTGTGTGTGTGTGTGTGTGTGTGTGTGTAATTGCATAAAATAGATAAAATAGAATACATCAAAATTTTTGAAGAAATAAGAGCAACATTTTTCTAAATTTTATAAAAATTAAACTTTCACTTTCCAAGAAGCTAAATGAGCCTTAATCATAAAATCCCTCAAGAAAATCACACTACGTACTTCCTAATGAGGTTACTAAAAATGTCACAAAGGAAAATCTTAAAAGAAGAAAGACATCTTGTAGAGACAGACAAGAAAAAGAGTAGATTCCTCATAAGGATTAAAAAACTAACAATAGAGCACCATATTTAAAGTTGTGAAAGAAAGGCCTCACTAGTCAATGAAATATAGTTCAGACACACAGAAGTCCAGGAACTGTACTTTGAGGAAACTACAGTATAAAACTTTTAAAGGAAATTTGTCAGTTGCATGAAAAATGATACATTTGATGCACCTGAAGGAATGAGCAACACCATAAAAGCTAAATGCATGAGTGAATGAATTTTTTCTTGCAACTTAGATTTTTTCAAAAGATAAAATTATAACATGAATCATTTAAAAAATTCTTGAAAGAAGGAAGAAAAAAGCAAAAAGTGGAATAAAAAAGGTGGGGACATGAATGCGAATAGAAGATGATAGACTTATGCCTAACTATATAAATAATAATATTAATACAATAATTCCAAACTTTCCTTTAAAATACATCGGTTTGCTAATTGGACTGAACAGGAAACCCAACAAAATGTGGTCTGTTATAAATTTGCTTTTTTAAAGCAAATTTTAAAACTTGCTTTTAAATTTAAATTTTAAATTTTAAAACTTTTTAAAACTTGGGTATCTATAAGAGCAAAGTCACAGCATAGTAGATACAATTACCATAGTTTTTAAAAAGTTTGTTTCAAAGTGCTCTAAAGGATATAACTATATGGACATTTAAGTGTGTAAGATAGATGACCATATTACCAAGTTTCCATTAGATCATTGAAGAGAATGGTTTGCACTGTCAATGTTTGAGTGTCCACTTTTTATGCCTTGATTTTGTAATTTGAACAACTATTTCTAAGAGGACAATATGTAACATCAACTAGTAATTTCTTAGTGTTAATTTTTTTTTGAAATTCTGTATTACTTCTACCCTTTTTTCTGTTTTATCTTGTTTTTCTTTCTTTTATCTTTAAATAAAAAGTTTGTTTCATAAAGATAAATGATTTACTTTTCAAAAAATAAAATCCTAAATTTTATGCATCTAATAGATTATATAACTACATAAAGCAAATACTGATAGAAATATATACATAAACATAATTGCTATTATATAGTTTTCAGTATTTCATACACAGTAAATGATAAAAAAATAGAAAATCAGTTACAGTATAGAATATTTGCAAAACATTATCAACTGGACATACTATATGTTTATAATACAGCCTTCTGATAGGGTGAGTCAGGAAGCTTTCAAACTCAAAGTCAGGCTGTGCAATGTAGCAAAAGTGTTGGACCCTTTCTCAAAATTAAAATTAAAAAGACCAGAGCTTAAAGTTCAGTGTAAAGGCACTGGTTCAATCCATAGTACCACAAAAAGTAAGGGAAAAAAAAAGGTCTTTTCATTTACCTTCATCAACACCGCTAGAATAACACAGCTAGAACATTCCATTCAACAATAAATTCCCTGCTTTTTAGTGTATGTGGGAAATTTACCAAGATAGATCGTATTATGGACAATTGATGCAATCTCACAAACTTTATAAAGGCTAAATTTATAAATAATACTCTCTGAACACAATAAAATTAAATGAGAAATTGATAGTCACATATTTATAAAATACTCCTAAATTTGGTGTCAATAATAAATGTCTGAGCAAATAGATTGAAGAAGAAATCAAAACAGAAATTAGAAAGTATTTCAGACAAAATGAAAATAAAAGCACACTGTAACTCAATTTTTACGATTCGATTAAAGCAGTATTTAGAGGAGAATGTGTAGCACTAAACTAAGAAGACAAGTTTAAAGTCAATAACCTTGGCTTCCACTTTAAGGAATTAGAAAAAGAACTGATAGCTAAAACCAGAATAAGTGGAAGAAATGAAAATGTCAAAACAGAAGTCAGTGAAAGAGAAAACAAAATCAGTAAGGAAAATCAGAAAAGCTAAAAATCCATTGAAAAGTTTTTTTATAGTGATTATCTAAAAGATAAGAGGAGATGGGGGAGACAGAGAAAAAGAGGGGACAGAGAGAAGGAGAGTGAGAGAGATGGATTTATCAATTATCAATATTAAGGACAGAACGTGTTATATTACTGTGCAGTGCACAGATACTGAAAGCACATTATAGGAGTGTTAAGATAAGTTTTATGCCTAAAATGCATAGGTGAGATGAAATAGAAAAAGACCTTGAAAGACACAAAGCTTATTCAAGAAACAGAGAATCTATATAGATGAATATATGTGCTTGTATATATACACCAATAAATTTAAATACACTAATAAACTACCCATGAAAACAAGAAATCCAAGCTCATGTGACTTTACTGATGAATTCTACCAAACATTTATGCAAAAAATTATATCGATGTTTTACAAACTCTGCTAGAAAATTTAAAGGTGAGGTTTACCTCCCAAATTAATTTATGATAAGAGTATTACCATGGTACCAAAACCAGAAGAAGATGTTTTAAAAACAGAAAAGTACAGGCCAGTATTTTTCATAAACCTGCTTGCAAAAAATCACAAAAAACTTAGAAAATTGAGTGCAACAATATACCATACCTATGTATTAGCCAATAACTAAAAGCTAATCAATAGGACTTATAGGAGGAGTTCAAGTTAAATTCAACATTTATCAATCAATCAATATAATTCATCATATTAAAAATCCAAACTGAAAGGTCATATGTATATAAACACAGAAGAAAAATAATACAACAAATCCTAAGACCCTGTCCTCATGAAAGAAGAAGGACCTTCCTTAACTTGATAAAGGTCATCTCCAAAAGATTTACCTAACCTCATACTTAATGATGAAAAATTAAATGCTTTCTTTCTAAAGTCAGGGACAACGAAATGATATGCACCCTTACAACTGTTCACTGTAAGTTCTGGACAGTATAATCAGAAAGAAAAATAAAGTTGACCCGATTTGGAAAACAAAAAAACAATATGCTTTTATTTTCAAATGATGTAATTTCTTACATCAAAAAGAATTGAGTGGAGCTTGAAAAAAAACCTGTTATGTAATATGAGGTCAACATGCAAAATTAATTACAAAATATTAAATTTACATATATTAACAACTAAGAGGAAATAATTTTTTTTAAAAAATTGCAACTATAGCATATCAAAAAGGTGAAATAGATACTTAAACATACATCTAACAAAAGATAGGTAAAGCCACTACTCCAAAAACTATAAAATGTTGCTTTAGCAAGTTAAAAAATACTTAAAAGTTTGAGGGCCATCCCAATGCCAGAAGCAAGAAGCAAGAGCGTTTCCTGAGATACATACCACGTTGAAACTTAGGGCGCTGAGCCAACCAGCAACCAGCCTGTTGCCTACCTGGGTGTGGGCGGAGAACAAAACATACCATATCCTCCTCCCCCCATTAGCAAGTGGGATCCAGGGATCTGGGGATCTCTTGGGAGGTTGACCATATGTAATGCAGCGAGTGGGGGGAATTTCCTTTCACTATCTCTTTGAAGACAGATATTTTTATCACTGTTTTGCTTTGTCCTGATTAATTGCATTGCTCTATTCAGTATTCTGTTTTGATAAGTTCTATAATATTGTGTATTTCTTTCAATTTTGCTATACCTGATTGAAAAAACAACTATTGTGAAGATAATGAGATACACAATGGTGCCTAGTACTATTGTCCCAGTGACCTACTGTGATGTTCTGTACCAATTTCACTACACCGTCTCAATTGGCTTCATTCTATCCTGTTCTGTTGCATATTACTACCTCCAAGTTAATAAAAAATTAAATTAAAAAAACAATAGAACATGAGAAAACAAGGTAATAAAATATCTCCAAAAACTCCCAACTCCACCAAAGCTGATCCATGTGACATGGGTGAGGAGAAAGTTAAAAACAAAACAACAGAATTATAAAAGTTGATTAAAAAGACAAAACAGATCAATAAGGTACTGAGCAAGCTGAAACATGATATAACTAAACAGATAATGGACTTAAAAATCAAAAGGAGGAAAACAAAGTGCTCTAAAGGATATAACTGCATGTATGTTTAAGTGTGTAGGATTGATAACCGTATTACTAAGGTTTTGTTGGATCGTTGAACAGAATTGTTTGCAGCCTCACTGTTTGAATGTCCATTTTGTATGCCTTAATTTACTAACATGAACAACTATTTCTAAGAGGACAATATGTAATTTATCAACTAGTGATTTCTTACTGTTTTTATTGAAGTTCTGTATTATTTCTACCCTTTTTTCTGTTTTGCTTTTTTCTCTTTAAATAAAATTTTTAAAAAATAAAATAAATAAAAAAAGTTTGAGATACCATGTTCAATGATAGGGATACTCAGTATTACTAATTCTCAGTATTATCAATTCTCCCTGTTGATTCATACATCAGTGAAATCTCAATTGAACAGACATTTTTAAGGAGAAATTTACAAATGTAAGACAATATTATCTAATTCTGATCACTTATAAATCAAATATATTATGATCTGGGATAAAGAGAGACAACTGGATTAATGGAACAAAACTGACAGTCTAGCAATAGACAAACACTAATTGATTTTTGACAAAGCCAAAGCCAATTCAGTGGCTAGATAATGATTTTTAATACATTATTTTGGAACAACTGGATATCTATATGCAAGTTCTATGAACTTGGTCCACATCTCTCACCACACATAGAAATTCTCAAGGTTAGACATACTGTGGTACTGCTGTACAACTGATTACTACTCAGCAATAGAAACAACAAACTCATGGTTTACACAGCAATATGAATTAATCTCAAATACATTATTCCAAACCAAAGAAACAGGGTAGAAATATGTACTGTACTGATTCTATGTACGTGAATTTATAAAGTCAAACATCATGTGAGTGACAGAAACCAAATTAGTGATTACTTGAAGCTGGGAAGATGTGATGAAAATTGACTCCAAAAGAATGTCTAGGATGTTATTCCAGGTGAGGAAAATGTTTCAGGTCTTGAATGTGATAAGGGTAGTATGGCTGTGTATGATTTTCCAAACTCATTGATTTGTATGCTTAAAATGAGTTTATTTTATCAATGTAAAATAAACCTCAATAAAGCTGATTTTTAAATATCATTGAGAAGACATTTTAAGTCTATACACGTAAACTTTAAACACAAAACTATAAAACTTATAAAAGAAAACATAGGAGAAAGCCTTTGTGACCTTAAAGTAGGCAGAGGTTTCTCCCAAACCAAAAGATGGTACACAAAAATAAGTATATTTATAAATTTAGTTTAATAAAGTTGAATATTTCTATTCTTTGAGAGATACTTTTAAAAGAATAAGATGACAAGACAAAGGCTGGGGGAAAATATTTGTAAGGCTTGCAGCTGATGTAAGATTATACCCATATAAAAAACTTTCAAAACAGTAAAAAGTGCAACCTTTGAAATTGCTGTACTGACACAGAACAAAGAGCCCTGAAGGACTATCAAAAAGACATCCTAGGTTGCAGTAATAAATTCTTACAGGGAAGCTAAGATGCAACATCAAATTAAAGCAAAATAATCTAACTGGTTTGTATATGAAGCTTACTACAACCAAGAAGTTACATGGAAAATGGCAAGGAAAAGTGATTTGGAATAGAATGGGACAGGGAAGACTGATTTAGTTAAATTGTGTAGAGGGCTTTGACCAGTTTATTCAGAAACACGGTCCATAGGCTGTAGAACATGCAGTTGTGTTTCAGATTTAGGCTTATGTGAAAAGGGGCACTATCCAGTGAGCAATAAGGGGCTGTATAAAAAGCATCCACTGGTGTCTTTTAGATGTGCAATATGCTTGAAAGGGATGGGTTTGTGTGTCACCAAACCCTAGGTGAGGGATAGAGAATGTTTTAGAGGTGAGTGTCCAAACTGCAACCCAAAACATAAAGTGCCAATGCTGCCATTAAACCTGAATACTGAGGATTCAGTTTAGAAAAACAATGACATACAATCAACACCTTTTGTCTTAAAAATAAGTAACAAGCATGCCATAAGTTTGCCACCCATGCCGTAGGCCATGCCTGGAATGCAAACAAAAGTATGTTGCATCAAAATCTTGGCTTAGTGAATTTCTTTGAAAGGTCTTATTCTTAAAGTAGACGGGAGTACTACACGAAGATTTGAGCTCAAGTTTGAAAACTTGATACAGATAAAAGCCAATAAAACAAACAGATAGTGATAATGGTTGAAGAAAACCAAGAACATTTACAGTCATCGAGAAAAGAGAAACTTCCAAGAGACTTAGTTAAAAGTTATCAAGAAGTCAGGAAGGAAACTTTAAGAGTTAATGATTATCTATGACCTATAACATATATTACTAGCAAGCATGATAGACATACGATCTCAAGGAAACAAAACTAGGCAAATTAATAGCAATGCACAGATAGCTGATCAGTGTTTAAAAGAAGGTAGGCTCTGGAGCTAGCTTGTCCAGCTAAATGCATTTATCCAAGTGAATGCATTTGGGAAGCTAATGAATTGAATTCTGGAAAATTATGGGTTCATTGAGATTTATTTTTATTGGTGTAAGATATTTCCTCTTTTGTATTTAGCATACTTTGAACTAAATTTTTATCACTTGCTTTCAAATCAAACTTGATTAATGCACATTGTCTCCCACCTCGCTCCTTTAGACATGCATGTAAACTTTCACTATCTAACTTTTTAAATGAATTTAAATTTCATTGCCTCCATTCCCCATCATTCCAAGTGCTTTCTACTTGTAAAATCCTGCCCAAACTTGTCTTGTTCCAGTCCCTAGTGAGTTCCAAAAAAGACCAATAATATATGCAAAGTCTTTATTTCTTGGGGTAGTGTCTCATTTCATGGTCTTTGGCCAGTTGGACAGATTACATTGTCAGATATTCTGATTGCTCCACTGCTATCCCTGAGAACATGAAAAAAAAAGGGTGCTGCTATTAATATAGGTTGTGAACTGAACCCAGAATAATATGGCATCCTTTAACATTGGTTTTATAATGCTAACACAATTGGTCTTCAGAAAGAAGTTTAACATTTTAAAGAAGTTTAACATTTCTTCCTCAGTTTTGCAGAACTAATTTAAATGCCCTTAAACTTCACATGTACAGTACTTTTGGAATAATCCACTTAGTCTGGAATAACACAATAATGATTCTGTTATTTTGTGTTACTAGTCAACTGAAAGTGGATTAAATGAAATTAACGGTACAGTAGTAAATAGTGCCAAACGTCATGGCATGTATCAGCAGCTACCCAAACACAAGCCTTAAACTGCGAACTAAATTCAAGGCAGATCAGCAAAATTACTTGCACATAAATGTGATTAAAAAAGAGAAGAGTGAAAGAACAGAGCTAAGTAAGCATAATGAGCTTATAATTATACTAGAAGTAATATGAGGGAAGAACTACATAACTTAAACAGTTAACTACATTTCCTCAATTCTATGGTGCCTATCATCCACATTTTTCATCTATGAAGTAGCAATGTACAACTGATACTCTATACTTAGTTGGAATTACATTTTCTTTCATAGTGACACAGATAATGGTGGCTCTTATAATCAGGGATATCCTAATTGATGAAATATAGCATTTTCAAGTCAGGTATGGCAGTATATCCCTGTAATCATAGAACTCAGGGGGCTAAGGCAAAGGACCGTAAATTCAAAGCTATTTTGTCCAAGCTGACCATTTTATTTTTATGTTTGGAAAAATTTTTCCATCACTGATAGCCTGAGAAAGAGATGATAAACTTCTAGATATATTCTGTGGAGATTTATAATGTGCCAAATGCTCAATAAAAGGCAGAAAACTCAGGATAAGATAATGAACTCTGAGGTAACCATTAGTATTGCAAGGACTAGTAAAGATCCTGTATTTTAGAAAATAAAGTCATTAGAGAGAAAGAAATAGGTATTTTTTTTAGCAAAAACAGAGAGAGGATGTGATTTTTACTAAAAACAAAGAGAGAAAGAGATTATACAGCTATGTTAAGATATGCAGCTATCTTAAAGTACAAATATAAATTTCTCCTATTTAAAGATGACAGGAATATCTATGAAGTTAGGCAGAAGTACTTCAAGGTTTTTTTTTTTTAAACTGAAGACTTTCTCTTTTAGAGTTTACATTGAGTGATAACATAATTAGTTGAGTCGGGAAATGCCAAATGAAAATGAAAAACCTAACACATGCTGCATATGAATGGCTTCTCCAGAAAGTCTTGTGCATTCTTTTTTCTTGTCAAGCACTGTATGTCAGTGAAGTGCACCTAAAGAAATGAGATGATCAAACTGGTGGCACTAAAAAGAATCAAGATATGCTCAGCTCTGCTCATGCATCACAGATGGAAGAAAGACATGCATTAAGAAGAAGTTCAATGTCTATTCCTATAACGGACATGAACCAAAAACTAATCACAAAAAAACCTTTGTATTACCTTCTCACACGTGCCTTAGATTGTAGCATGATATTTTATAAATAATTATTAATCAAAAGTCATTTTCAGTGAAATGTCAGTGTCAGAAACGCTGTAGCTGACAAATGGCTTATCCCAGCAGACCCTTGATTATTTGTTTATTTTTCTCAAAACAATAACAGGATCCTTATAGTATTTGTTTTTGTATTTTGCAAAAAGTTCCAACAAAGAAAGACTAAGAGAAAGTGAAAACAAAATTATTTTTCTCTGAATCACATATGATCCAAGTATTGAACATAATGAATGTTAAAATGAGGCTGTGTTCAGAATATGAGATAAAAGAGAATGGTGATACCCTCTGTCCGCCATCCCTCACAACCTTGATTCAGTATGTGATTGCCTCAGTGTATAGTGCTGCACATCATGGCGGATGTGGCTGGCGACTGCTTTGTTGTAAATGCCTCCTCTTGGAGTCTGGATCTGCTGTTAGTCTGCATTTCATTTATTTTTAACACATTTTAAAAAAATAATAGGGTCACCTTGTAGTCATTTCATAATCAGAGTATGAGAATCACATTTTTGTATATTGTTGGAAACCTAATTTTTCTCATTGGAAGAGTGGATCGCTCATCACAGATCCATCTCCCAGAACATTTCATGTGGGAAATGGGAAGATTACTTCTCATTTGTTTGCGTACTACTAAGTAGTATATTCTGGAAATAAAACTTCATTTTATTTGTTGCCTCGATTGATTTATCTTGTCCAGTGAAGCAAAGTTTAGCAGTATCAGAAAATATAACATTCTTGATATTCACTATTTGCCAACTAATACAAGGCTTTCATTTTGTCCTTTTTAAAAATCAAATGCTTATCATCATTAATATCTTGATACACGTGATCTCCCTTCCTCATCTCTATTGATGAATTCATATCAACCAATAAAATTTTAAATCCTGTATGCAGATGAAAATTTTTTATTTCAAATCTGTTAGCATCAGTAAAAGGATTAAATTTCATCATTAAATTTTATACTTTGTAAAAAATCTAATTAAAAGCATGAAAATCTAATTAAGCATGAAATATAATTAAAGGCTGAAAAAATATGAAAAGAATTTAATATATGTGGCTCATTTTCATGACAAGTTAACAAGACCATATAGACTTTCAGCATTAGCACAGAATTTTAGCTAATTCAGAATCTTGTGCTATCACTTTTAATCTTCTAAGGCTGACATGATAAGGCCAAATCAACTTCAGTAAACATCTGGGGTTTTTACTTAAGGACTCTGGAAACTTACATAGGTTTTTGAGTTTAACAATACCTCTATGTTATGTTAGCCTCTTGGATTTGCTGAGCTAATGTGTCAAAAGATTCTTTCTTTAGCCTGTTACTTTTGAGTTTTGAAGAGCAATGTTTTTGGCCAGCACTGCATGATATTAACGAATAATTGAACTTGCATTGTCTAACTGCTGTATATGTAACAGAACACTTAATCAGCAAAGTCTGCTTTTGACAATTGAAAACATAATCAGAGCAGATAATGATATACCCAAATCAACTGCATTGATTTGAACTTGCAATGTTGATGTATCATTTAATTTTGCAGACAAGTATCCTTAACCAAACCATACAAGTGCTACCTTTGGTCCCCAGACAACTTTTTAAAGAGGACTGACTCTCAAATACATTTTAGCACTACCTTCATTTTAATAGTCATTGGTGATGCTTGGATTTAAAGAGTGCTAACATTCAGTTGTAATTTTATCAGTAATTTAAAAGAGATTTGTGACTTTGCTGTTGAAAAGGGGAAAGGAATACATCAGAGCTGTCACATCTTTCATACCCTGGCACACACCCCTCTTACCATCCACAGATCTTTTATTGAATTTCACTCTGGAAGAAATGTGAATAGTCATTGAATGGTTTCACTGCCAGGATTTGAAAGCTGATATACTGAAAAATGTGTCTAGTGTATATTAAGTGAACACCAGTCTCCCTGACCATGAGAGGGCTAATATAAGACTATGACACAGTTATATTTAGAAACAGTATGAAAAATAGTGGCTGAGTTTTCATTTCAAGGTCATTCATGGACATACTCCCAAAGTCCTCTTGGATTCTATCCCAGCTAGATAGCATTCACATATGTGGTGTTCGTTTTTCCTTTTTAATTTATTCAGTTTATGAAGATTATTGAAGAAAGAAAAGTAATATTTATTAAATATCTACTGCAGTCTTAAGATTGTGTTCAATGCTTTTCTTTGTATCTAATGATACTAATAATCGCAAGAATAATAATATTAGCTGATGATTTTTTGAAACTCTGTAGAAGAAACATGTATGCTAAGCAATTTATATTCCTGTTTATGTTTTCTGACCAAAAGCTTACAAACTTTGCAAATGAAGATATTGATGGTTCCAGAGGTCCAGGATCCTTTCAAAAGTAGTGCCATTAATTGGCAAAGTAAGATTCAGACTTCATATTTTTGGCTTCAAAGTTTATATCCTCACAAAAATATTAATACAAAAGATTATGTATCAGATTGTGTCTTAATGTCTTCCTTTGTGAAATGCAGTAATAATATATGTAACATTGGATTGTTATAGGAATGAAATGGCTGAGTATATGTAAATTTGTTATAATGGTAGTTGTTGGCACATAATATACAGCCAATAAATATTAATGTGATGAATAAGCTTGACTGTGTCAACTTGACTGGTGTGGGAGTGATGCAGAAGACTGTTACAACATACTTCTGGGCATGTCAGAGATGGAGGTAGAGGCATGACTTTGCGTATTTTCTGATTCCTACCCCTTCCTCTCTGTTATTGCTCCACTGTGCTGGTTTCCAATATCATGAAGTAAGCAGCTTTGTTCTACCAGGCCATCAACCATGATGCTTTCTGCCTTGGAACCAGCCAAGGCAGAATCCCCTTAAACCATGGCCTAAATTACTGTAAATGTCTCATCCTTTAAGTTGTGAATGTCAGGCACTGTGTCTCAGCAATGGGAATCTGACTAATAAGTTAGATATTAGCAATTTTGTGTAATGATAAAAAATTTAGGTGGCACTTTTCAAAATATTGTGAATTTCTCATTATATTTTTATCTCATTTTTTCTAATAGAAAAACACCAGAAAAGGAAAAGTGTTTCATTTTGACTTCCAAATAATTTAAAATAGAAAAGTTTTAGATAATTATGCAAAATATTATTTCACTGAATATTTCTGGAATTTACTTACTTTTATGTAAAATCAACCTGTCTTAGATAGGGGCATATTAAAAGCAACATCCATTTAAAGCTTCACTCTTTGATCTTTGAAACTGTTTTATTTTCAAAATGTTGATCATCCTAGAGAAAATGAGAAGTTAAATATTAGGCATCCTGTGAAATTATGATGTTAGTTGTTCCTCCCATGTAGGTAATATTCAGAATTTCAGACATTACTGTACCTTCTAAAACATCCCTAAAATCCTTTTGCTTTTCATATCCTTAATAGACTAGGGGAATTATTCAGTATTTGAGACTTCAGTTTGTTTCTTAATTCATTAGTTATACATTATTTAGTAGAAGGCAGACAAAAGGTATTCTGGCGGGATACCTGTCATAAGATGGCAGACTTTCAACAACAGTTGGATCAAACATCTTTTTTTCCCCTAAACTGATATAGTCTCAGTTTATGATAGTGATAACAATATGCAGTTGTTAATCCTTTCTCCAGACCTTTGTTTCCTGGTACGATAGGCTGCTTGCCAATAATCGATCAATCTTGCTGAAGTGTTTTTGTAACTAACATCATTCTTCTCAAAATACCAGTTTTATACAAGCTTGAAATTAGTAGAAGACTTTGGAAGTTCACAGAGAAATTGCAATCGAATTTTAGCAGGATGTGGCTCATAAAAGTTTTTTGTTTTGTTTTGTTTTTTTAACTGTAGGCCACGAAAAGTGACCTATTCTTATTACTTTGTAGTGATGGGCATATTTCAAACAGGCCATCAATAAAGCAGCCATTT
This sequence comes from Dolichotis patagonum, assembly GCA_004027295.1. Lineage (NCBI taxonomy): Eukaryota > Metazoa > Chordata > Mammalia > Rodentia > Caviidae > Dolichotis > Dolichotis patagonum. The sequence continues at coordinate 3,764 of PVJX010004092.1, read as the reverse complement.
AATCAATAATAATTACTTCAAATAGTCAGGTTATGCTATGTATAAGTATGGTACAAGAATCATTATTGCCGCTATTTCTGGTGTTTAGCTGCCCTCTTATGTTTTCTTTCCTGATTTCATTTTTCTTTAGTTTACTTAAATAAGTACACAGGAGTAGTTCTGTCACTTGGAATCAAGAAGAAACAGCACGGGTCATTGATGGGCAAGTATGTTTAATTATTAGAGTAACACACTTGTGAATTCTTTCCTGATTCCAGTGATTGAAAGCTTCCAAATCATTGCCATATTATCTATGAGCCTGGCTTCTCAAACACAATGAAGAGCCAAGTTCTCACCTAATCTGCCTTGAACAAATAAATCAAATCGGTGAGATTTTTAGAATTGTCACCACAGAATAGTCAACTCCATCCTGGCTGACTCACACAACAAGAATTACACATAAAACGTGTGAACATCAGAAGAGTGAACTACAAAAGAAGCATTTTTAAAAATTCTATTCATATAGTGTAAATAAATGTATTCTCCTTTTGGGACAGGATGAAAATTAGGTATTAAAAGTGAATCCCTGACCTAAGTGGTCACTATGAAGAAAGCATTCACATTGAATGTTTGCAGGGTCTTAAACTTTATTTGAATACAAAACTGATTATAACTAATACAATTTCTTATTGTGCAGAATGAGAGTGAATTGTCTTGCAAATCAGTTATACTATGTTTACTCAAAATAATACTGTTTAGTGTATTCATCTTTAGGGATAGCTGATGTTAAATCTATTATATTGTCACTGTGAAAAATTGAAACAAAGTAATTGGAGAAAAATTACCAATCATCTGTTCTATATCTCCAATAGAGGCACCAAGTTAAATTTTCTTCCTTTGTTTTGATGCTAAATGTACTTCCCTTTAAATTCATTTCCCTTACTATTTCACATATATAATATCATATATCACATATCTAAATCTTTCATGAATTGCTTCACAGTTTTACTATATGAGGAGTCATCTATGCTTATAATTCACTATGAAAAGCAATATATAAAAAAAGAAAAGCAATGTATAAAAATATTTCCTAATTTAATTTTCTGATTATCTTAAATGCTGATGTGGAGTTCCAGCTGAGCTCATCAACATCTGTCATAATTTAAAATGGCATTTCAACCTTATTACTCTTTATTTCAGGTTTTTCTGGCTTTAGGGCATAAATATTTTTAGCCTTGCAATTATGATACTCCAGTCAATTTGGTTTCTATAAGAAATATGATATACTGAGAAGCTTAGACAATGAACATTTATTTTTTACAGCTCTGTGGGTTGGAAAATCCAAGATCGACAAATGGACTGATTTAGTTCTTGAAGACTGCTTTCTTTATTTTCCTGTCATCTTGCTATGTCTTTATACTACAGAAAGAGAAGAAAAATGAAAGATAGAGAGAGAGAGAGAGAGAGAGACAGAGAGAGAGAGAGAGAGGGAGACAGAGAGAAAAATACATATAGAGAGAGAGAGACAGAGAGAAAGAGAATATTGTGTTTTCTTAAAAGAGCACCTATTCCATTATGAGGGCTGTGATGTTACTGTGACTTTACTATAATGTAGTAGAGATTAAGGTTTCCATATAAGAGTTTGGGGAAAAAGAAACAACATTCAGTTTATAACATATAACATTATATTTCTTTTCCCAGCATTTTCATTGTCAATATTAGGTAATTCTCTAGTTAGTCACTTCACATATTCAAAAAAACAAATAATAACTAATTTGCAAAAACTATGGCTTATAATGATGTATGAGTATATTATGTTCATAAAAAGCTGAAAATTGTTAATTCTGAAAGTTTATGGAAATTAATTTTATAATTCTATAAGGCCTATTGATATATATATTATTTTTACAGTGGTCTTAACTAATACTTTCAGAAACTATCATTAAATAATACAGCGTATTTTTCCCTACAAAATTATATCAACTTAAATTGTTTGTATTAATGGTTTTCACAAGTTACCATAGCTCCTACAAGGCACACATAATGAAACAAACCACCTTTTGATTGTTAAGGAATTAAATCAGTGAATCTCAGAGACCTCAACACAGGTCATACGAACTTCATGTAAGAATCAAAATTTGAATTAAGTTACCTTTGATGGAGGAGTTGACAGTGATTTCTTTCACAATATGTGTCAGACTTTGGTTAAACTTTTCTTCTGATGCCCAGATTAAAGAATGCTTATTTTTGATTGAAATAACAGTACTGGATTCTAAAAGTAAACTCGGAAAATTGGATACAAATTGTAAAAAATTAGTATACATCCTTACCCTGATGTAGATTCTTAAAACTCCATACCACAAGGTTCATACAAAACTATGAGTAACTACCTGTTATTTTTTTCTAAATTATTTTATTTAAAGAGAAAAAACAAAACAAAACAGAATAAAGGGTAGCAACAATACAGTATTCCAAGGAAAAAAGGAAAAGAACAACAAAAAAAAAACCTAAGAAATTATTACTTGACAAATTACATACTGACTTCTTGAAAATAGTTGTTCAAATTACAAAGTTAAAACATGTAAAGTAGACATTCAAACAGTGAGACTGTTAACAGTTCTGCTCCATGATCTGACTAAAACAGCAATATGGTCATCCATCTTACCAACTCAAATATGCATGCAATTATATCAAAAGGGTAAAATTAAACACAACAAAACAAAGCAATGCAGATCACAAGAAAGCAATGTAAGACATAAATTTCAAAGCTAGACAATTGGAGATATTCACTCTCTATCATATTGACTTTTGTTTTCTTCCAAATAGTTGTCCATATTGTCACATATAGGGAATTCACATGAAACAACCTAGTATGGAATTGATCTGAGCAGGAACAGGAGGGCATTTCAGGTCTTCAAGACCAGACATTAGGGAAGCCATGAATGGCTGTCATAGTGTCTCTCATTCTTCTCAAAACAGCTGTCCATACCTTAAGGTGTGTTGAACTTAGAAAAGGCATAGCAAGCTTTGAACAAAAAGTGATAGTTTTGCTGGATTTCACATCATAACATTGTGTAATCAGCACTGGGTATTATAGTGTCTCTTTTTCTTCAAAGTAGTTGTTTATTTCAACATGTGTTATATAGTTGGTTCTCTTAAACTGTTTTTAAGCTCTACACATGTGTGAGTCCCTGCATGTATATCTATCATTTCTATATTAGCAGGAAAAACAAAACAAAGCAAGATAAAACAATTCCTAGAAAAGAATGAGGCAGAAAAGTCACATAAAACCGCAATACAAGGTGATCTACAATGGTTACCATGGTGTCTCAGCAGTATATAACAACATTAATAAAAACAAAGCATTAAAGACATTATAAGACTTCAAAAGCAAGTAATAGTCAAACCAGAGTGGGTATCTTAGTGAATCTTGTCATCATCAGTGTAGTTGCCTATGCTCTTAGACTTGGTGCTATCCATCACAGCAGTTTTAAATAAAATCAGTCAATACAAAGCAGCAATCTAACAAATCAGATTCAAATAATATCAGCCATAATAAGACAGTATAAGTTATAAAGGACTTCAGATTAAGTTGATACGAAAATTAGGGGTGATTACCGTAATATGTCCTCTTATTTTTGGGATAGCTGACCATGTCCTCAAGTCTAGCATAAGTAGACAAACTGGAACAGCACACAATCCATCCAAGCAGAGTGATGAGAATAATGTAAATTTTAAATCTTGTTACCCCATTAACAGTATCCTCTGCCTCCTTTTTTAGACAA
>PVJX010004091.1:0-99066 GCA_004027295.1 Dolichotis patagonum | reverse complement strand
CGACATCGGTGATTACTATTTGAATGTAACCAAATGAATGCACTAATAGGTTCTCCTGAGCAGTTAATTCTTAAGTCAGAAATTGTGTATCCAACTGAATCCACTTGTTTAATGCAAAGCTGTGTTCATTGCAGCTGATACCTTGGTAGCTCAGAGTTTCAGATTTCCCATGAAGTGCCTGCACTCTTTTCCTCCTAAGCATATGCTTGATGTGCTTTTCATCTGAGCTAGCATTAGGGTCACTCATTCACAGAGGTTATTAGCTTGCACTAATGTTTTTAAATATTTATGTTTCTCTGTCTTTAGATGTTGCCTGTGTCACAAGCCATTTCTGTGGCCTTCATGGGGGTTTCTGAGTCCCACTTTGCTGGCTACAGAAGGCTGTTGCCTTCAACAGATTTCAGTTTTGATATGGCTTTTAAAACCTGCCTGTGGGTTTTATCTATTTTCATTTTTCCAGGACAGCGAACAACTGAGTCTGTGTGGAGCTGGACATAATCCTTCTTTTCAGCATATTTTTATAGACTTCATACCTTCGTACCACCTGTATTTTGTCCTTTTACCTCCCTCCTTTGTCCACACAGTGAAGCCCTTCTGTGCTCAAGCAACAAAACTGAAAAAAAAGAAAGAAAAAAGAACCTGACCTTTCAATTTAGCACTCTTCCCCAACCCTGTGTAATCTAGTGCTCTGATCCACTTCCTTTGTCTCTGCAGCAAAGCCCGGTTTGTGGCTTTCTTCTCTTCTGGGACTTTCTCATCCTTGACCTTGAGTTTTCTTTCTCTTCTAGCTCCTACCCAGGACCCTTTAGTCAAATTTCCTACTTCCACTTGGGTCCTACCTCCCTGCGTATGGTAGGCTGCCTCAGTCCTGGAGGGACTGCTTCTAGCTCCGGGGCACCATGGCCACCAGAGCCCCACTTTTCTGGGAGGAGGAGGGCTGGTGAGAGATCACCTTCTTCTGAGGGATTCTCCCTGTCTGGTTAAGGAGGAAACCTGCCTAATGATTTGAACTGTTGCAAAAACACTCATTTTTCTGTATTTCCAGTGGATTGATTGGTTCTAGGAGCGTATGAGATAACAAAATCTTCAAATGCACAAATCCCTTGTCAAATGATGCATGCACACATCCTACCATACATTTTAGATCACCTCTAGATTACTGATAGCACCCAATGTCATTGCTATGTAAATTGTTGTTACATTATATTGTTGGAGAATAATAACAGTGTGTGTGAGTCTGTACATGTTTGGTGCAGATACAATTTTTTTTCCAAAATTTCAGTCCCAGATTGGTTAAATCTTAGGATGTAAAACTCAAGGATACAGACAATCCACAGTAAAAGATAAATCCCCCTTATGAAATAACTTCCAGCTCTTCATACTTTACTAGGTAGGCAATTGTCTAAGACACAAAACTGCCTTATTTAGGAAAATTCATCTAGATTTTGGAGTTTAGTGCAAAGAAAGCCCAAAGCCTATTTTGAGGTGGAGATGAGAGCAGCTACACTTATTTGCCTAATTAAGTAACAGGAATGGAGTGCTTTCTCTGGGCAGCCAGGAAATCTGAGTACTGAGAAACAAATCTCAAAACACATGGGAGAAGTTGGGTCCTAGGGAGAACAGCAGCCCAAGAAAAAAGAAGGACAAGTGATGGAGGTGGAGAGGAGGATTTAAGAGCAATGACTGAATTTGTGTGTGTGTATTTTTTTTTGTTTTTTCTAGCTTCATTTAATTTTTAACATTTAGGGTTTTTTCCCTTCTCTTCTCTTCTCTTCTCTTCTCTTCTCTTCTCTCTTCTCTTCTCTTTCTCTTCTTTCTCTTCCTCTCCTTTCCCTCCTTCCCAATGCTAAGATTTAAAACTCAGGGCCTCATGCATGCAAGCCATGTCCTCTACTGCCAAGCTACAACTCCAGCCTCTCTAAACTTTACTGGATTATATTTAACAAGTAGAAACCAAGGTCTTTGACTTTCAACTTTTCCCAGATTAAACTGGTAATAAGAATGAGATGCCATCTTCATAAGAATAGCACTAGATTTTCAGGCAGAAAGATTTTGGTACATATTAATTTAAAATATTTCTAAGTAACACTATTCATTACACAGGGCTGAATTAATGGAATTTCATATCAAATTTACTTGAAAAGAAAAAGTTTTATTTTCTTTAACATGTAGCAATAAATTTTTTTGAAAGTAAAAGAAACCATATACATTTAAAGTGTTAAAATGCACCGCATCATGATTGGACATATGTCTACATTGTTAAGTGACCACCACAATCAAGCCAATGAACGTATTCATCACCTCACATAGTTACTTTTCTGTCTGTATGATAGTACTTAAGCTATTTATAAATCACAAGCATACTAGACAGTGTTTTTAACTACAGTTCTTATGGTGTACTTTAGATCCTAAGACTATATCAGTCTCATCACTTAAAGTGTGTACCCTTTACAACACGGTGGAATTGTAAGTTTTTCTGATACGAGCATTGTTTTCCTTTATAAAAGACTCTATGCCAAGTTTAAACTTTAAGGAAAATCTGACACTACCACATTCTGTACCAGGGTAACTAGGGACAGGAAGAAAGGGGTAATGAAGCGACAGGAGTCTTGGACAGAGAAGCTAATGGGGGTCACTAACCCAGGTGGGGAAAAGAATTACTGTACTGGACATTGGAAGAATGGGGTCATTCTCTTGGAGATTTTCAAAACTTCCCAAGTGAGTGAGGGGTGAGTGTGTGTGTGTGTGTGTGTGTGTGTGTGTGTGTGTATGTAATTGGCTGTTACATACAGACTCAGAAGACCAAACCAGCTGTGACTGCCTATTCCAAGTGGAAGCCATGGAAACATGGTACTACACCCCTACTTGCCTCTCTAGAACTTTCAGAGAAGAGGATGGGAGGCAATTAAGATACTGTCCAGCACTTGCATCCTTGGCTGTCTGTTGTCTTTGAAAGACTCTACAGAAAGACCTAGAACCTGATGCCAAGGCATCTGCCAAACCAAAGGGCAAGTGTCTATTCTGGTGAGTAGCAACATTAGGTCATACAACCCAAGCACTTCATCCTCAGCTGTCCAGCTTAACCTGTAAAGAGGAGGGAAGGATAAACTGTCTCTGTGCAAGTGTGGTGGTGATGGGCTTGTGACCCTCACCAGCTGCTTCCTGCATGAAATTCTCCAGGTATGTGAGGAAAAGATAGTAGCTCCTCAGCAGGCAGGGCTGAGTATGGGGTGTCTTGTGGAAGCCCCAGCACATTACCTGTCAGTTTCTTCATTTTTCAAAGAAAGACAGTGATATGCCTTAGACAGTTGTAGCAGAAGCTGCAGGTGAAGAGTTGGCACCTTAGTTCTCGCTGTATCACAGAGGCTCCAGGTGGGGTTTCCACAATGGGACACAGCCTAGCCCATGACATTGTGAATTCTGTGCCCAACACTGTGAATTCTGTGCCCAACACTGAGGCAGATAATGTCACAGCCTGGTCATTCACCCCTGCTCAAACATAGGTTCTGGCACCAGGGGAATTCAGTGCCTTAACAAAGCAAGATGTCCCCAAGAGGTGGAAGAGGCTGGACCACCAATGGTGTGAAGCACACAGATTTACTCTCAGACTTCCAGCTGTCCAGTCTGGATAGCATGACTGTTGACCAGCCATTGTATGGTAAGGCTGAGTTCTAGAAGCCACATTAACAAGCCAAGCACCCCTATCATGCTGTGGAATCACATCTAATGAAATGTGAGTAATCCACTGCATTCAGCATGGAAATGGCCTCATTCCTGGGAGACCCCAAGTTGAATTGGTCTTTATAACCACAAAAATCCAGTTATCTTCCACCATCAAGGGAGAGAAAGAGTTGAGTCTACTTTCTCTAATTAATTGGTCCTATTGCTTGTGCTGGGCCTTTCAGAGGACTGAGAGGAAGTGGGATTTGGGAGGTGGGTCAGGGTCAGGAAGTTTCAGCTGCCCAAGGCTTCTCATTAGCTGAGATCCACGCAGCAGCTAACCCTGCTCAATTTTGCTGATGCAGCCTCTTGCTCCCTGCATGAAGGCATGTATTGCTAGCAGTCCTGAGAGAGGTAGCTGTGCTCCTCTTTTATTTTATTTTATTTAAGAACTTGGAAAAATCTCTCCATTCTGGAGGTGACAGGCCAGGTATAAAGGCTAACTTGCTGGCTTATTATCATTGTCTAGCTCATGCATTTACTTTCCCAATTGTCCCTTTGCAAAGGTCCGTAAACATTCTCTCCCCAGGGCCCTCCCTAACTCTTGACCAAGTCCTATTTTGGAGTGTCTGGAGAGGGCTCTGCAAGTCACCCAAACTGGGTACTGCAGCTTTTCCTGACCCTGAGGCCACTGCAACCCTTAGCAGTCCTTACTGCTGCTGACCAGCAATGCATGGCCATAAGCTATGGTGACTATGCTGGCTTAAAAAAATTGTCCCCAATGATAGCTATATTCTAAGCCCAGAGACCTGTGCAGGTATCCTTGTATAGCTTTATACAGGACTTGTGTTGTCCTGGTAGACCTGATATAATCGCAGATTTTGTAAAAGAGAATTCAGGCACACGATGATCAGAGTAAACCGATGAATACAAATAGCCTCTAGAAACTGAGAAAGGAGGTGGAGAGAAAAGCAGAGAAGAGGGGGAGAGGGAGGTGAAAAGGGAAAGAGGAGGGGAGGGCAAAGGAAAGGGGAGCAGGAAAGAAAGGCAGAGCGAGAGAGGGAGAGCACTCTGAGATCTCTAGAAGGAACCAGCCTGTCAACACTGTGATTTTAGCCTCCTAAGAGATATTTTGCACTTCTGTCATGGAGAACTATGAGAGAATATGGCCATGTGGTTTGAAGCCAGAATGTCTGTGGTCATTTGTCACAGCAGCCACGGAAAGCCAACACACTGGTCCTGGTAGAGCTTTCTTGAAAGTGGAGTCCAGGGCCATGTGATAAATGGATTGTGTCCCTTTTAGTTGCATCTGGCAATAGGGAGCCCATAGCAATTCAGTGTTGGTTGAACCCTTATAATTTTGGAGCTGAAGTGAATGAGTGCTTTTGATTTTTGTCTGCTTTAGATCAAAGAGGATATGGCCAGGAATTTGGCATAGTTGCTTATACCAAGTCAGTGAGTTCTGCCTTTTATGATCTATGCTGTAATGTGTTGTCTTCAAGGGGTTCCTCAGTGGTGACCCTGGACAAGGACAAGCCTTGGGATGAAATCATATTTGAAAAGTATTAGATAAAGTTATGCCAGCTGTAGTAACTGATAAACACCAAAACCTCGATGTTTTAAATTTACTTCTTATTTATGCAAAATCTAGTTAGTGACTGAACTTTACAGAGCCATTCAGGGATCTAGATTCCTTTTTTAAGATTCAGCTATCCCTCACACCCTTAGAGTCCCTCTGTTCCAGCCTTGAATGGGAAAAATGTGTCAGGGTTCCTGGCGGAAAGACTTTCTTGGGACAGGTGTGGAAGTGGTGTTATATTTGATGGCATCCTATTGGTCAGAACTCAGTCATATAACCATACCTTGCTGCAAAGAAATATGGGAAATGTGTCTGGAAGTGTGATCAGAAAGAACAGGAAGCCAGAGGATTGCCATTACCTCAGAAGATGAGGAAAAATAAAGAATCTCAAATAACTCATCAGTTGTTAAAGTGGGCAACTATACAAAGGATAATTCCACTAACCTGGCAAATATGACTCACTCTACAGTTATCGGAATAGCCAAAATCCAGAACACTGACATCTCAAATGCTGGAAAGGAAGCAGAGCAATAAGAACTATCATTTATTTCTAGTGGAAATTTAAATTAGTTTAACCACTTTGGAAGATAGCTCCATTATTTCTCATAGAGCTAAACATACTTTTACCACATGACCCAGAAATTATGCTCCTTGGTATTCTCCAAGAATTGAAAATAAAACTCTGCACACACAGACACATATTGCAGCTTTATTCATAACTGTTATAACACAGAGGTCGCCAATATGTCCTCTAGTAGATGAGTGGCTAAGCTATGGTCCAGCCCAACAATAAACTGTAGCACAAAAAACAATTTAGCAGTCCTAAAAAACAATATGCTATCAAGCCATAAAAAGACCAGGTGAAATCACACTACTAAGGGGACCATACTACCTGAGGAAATGCATGTTACTAAGTGAAAGAAGCCAACCTAAAAATGCTACTTAGTGTATGATTTTAACTTGATGACATTCTGCAAAAGACAGAATTGTGCACACAGTGAAAAGATCAGTGGCTGCTAGGAGTGAGGATGGAAGGTGGGAAGTATGAAAACACAGAGAAATTTTAGGGCAGTGAAACTACTCTGTATGATGCTGCAATATTGGATACATGTTCTTATGCATTTGTTCAAGCCCAGAGTATGCTCAACACCAGGAGTAACCTACAATGCGAGCTATCAATTTTATACAAGATGATACATCAGTGTACTTTCACCAGTGGTAACAGATGAACCACTTCAGTAGGGGATATTGATAATAGAAAAGGCTATGCATGTGTGGGCACAGAGTACATGAGAATTCTGTGCTCATTATTGCCAAAAAATTGTTCTAAAATAAAGTGGATTAAAAAGAGTTTGATGACTAGGGAGCTTGATAATCAGATCAGTACATTATAAACTCAAAGTGCTAGTGGGATGTTTGTTTAGGATTAGATGTATGAGTCCTTAGTTTAGAGTTAGCTGGAGTTAGAGTCAAACATTTGAAAGAAATCTCTAAAAGTCATTCAATTCTTACTTGTCTATGGGCTTATCCTTGAAGGACACCAACTGAAATGTAATGCTGGAGCCAAAATAGAGCATATCAGGTCTGGTCTAATCATCCCAGGACCCTTTTCAATTGTCTGGTCAACCAGTACCATCCTTGATAAATGGCCACCATTAAGACAGCTGGGGGGGCATATACATCAACATGCCATTATATCCCAGAGTTTTCCAAGGGAAGGGAAATGTTTCGCCTGTTCTTCCTTCTTCTATGAGTTATTTCATATTTTCCTTTACTAAGTATTTGTGAGAGTTATTTGGGCTCACTGGACCTCAGTGGCTCCTAGAGATTATCAAAATCACACTGAGTAGAAGAGACATCATAGACTGCAGTTTTGTGAAGAAATAGAGAAGTTTGATTTCAACTATGGAGAAGAGGGGAGGCTAGAGACCCTGGCCATCCATGTCTATGACAGAAAGGTCCACCCTGTTTGGAGGAGCTTCAAGAACCCTCTCTTCTTGGCCAAATCTGAGACTCACACGTACAAAGATGTCAGAAACTTTCTTCCTCAGTGATGTGTGTGCAACCTCCATGGCCCACAGTCCAAAAGAGTCACATTCCAGAACAGAATCATGCTTGCCAAGGTGAAAGAAGATGCTGCTGTTACTCAGCTGGCACTAAGAAAAGATACAGAAATAACAAAATCTAACTCCCCAGAACACCTCCATACCTGCAGAGTTCCAAAACAAAAGTTATTTGCAAGAATCAAGACTGAAATGAAAGTTGACCAGGTGCCTAAGTGGACAACTGTCTAATGCAAACTGCTCCCTCCTATTTCTCCCTCTAGAGTAGAGATCTCTGATGTGACCTGTGCTGAAATGGACAGTTGAGGTACAGACTTTAATGAGCCTCTTCTCCAACAGACACCACCCTTCCAAATCCAGTCTTGAGCCAACATAAACTGGGGTTGACCAGCAGAGAAAATGGTGACATAATCATACACATAACTTCCTGGTGTGTGTACCGGGAGCCCTACCTGTCTGACAGGAGAAAGCCAAGGATCATTGCCCACACATTGACCTCCGAGATGCAGTTCTTTTTGTTGGCTGTGACTCAAGGATTACCACCCTCTTCTCTTGAGGTGTAACAAGAAAGGGATTGAGAGATAAGGGTACCTGGAAAAATCAAAGCAGAATCATTCTTCCTCTGCAGTTCTCACTCACATCTTGCTTGTGCACACTGTGCCCATGACTCAAGCCAGGAATCTGGAGGCCCTGTGATGTATCCCATGATCATTACAAGTCAGTGATTAAGATCACTAAATCAACTGCAGCCCAGCAGAGGACTGCCCTGGAGATCTATGCAAAGAGCTCTGGAGAGACATGAATATGGCAGTCAGCTCAGCTGGGTGGGAAACCGAGATGTAGCCATTCAAATGGGTCTCCTAAATGGGAGAAATGGAAAGAATATGCCTGTTGGAGTAACCATGAATGGAGCTAGGGAATACAGGACATGTTTCTTGCTATGGTTTAAATGGGGTTTGACCCAAAACTTGATGTGCTGGAGGGTTGGTTCCCATTGTAGTGATGTTGGGAAGTGATTTAATCTTTAAGAGGCACCACCCATAGGAGGTATTATTGCCCATCTCAGAGAAGTTATTAGGTTTTAGATTCATTCTTATTGGAGTGGGGGATACTATAAAATGCTATAAAATGAGACCATCACACACTCGATATCTTCTACATGCAGCCAGTTTGTTTTTTGTTTCTCTACTATGTTGTGAAACAGCCATGCTATTTGCACTTTCTAGCCATCAGAATTATAAGCCAATTCTGCAGGGCACAACACTGGGCTACAACAACCCATCCCTTACTTTTCTAAGTAAATTTGTACTTTGATGTAATAGGGGCCAGCTGTGTGTCTCAGTAGCTGTGGCTGGAGGATATAAGAATCAATCTGTGTTTATCCACTTAATACAACAAAAAGCAAGATATGTGCACATATGCAAAAGTATCATACTGGAATTTTTACACACATAATGCTCCAACAGTTTTCACATTTTTGTGTGAGCATCACAGGGGGTAAAATACACCTATGTCACTCTTCAATTACAAAAATGTTTATTTTATCAGAATGGAATGTGTGACTTACAGTAGCTCTGCTTGTGGAAAGCAAAAGCCCATCTGCACATATATCTACTTTGCAGATGAACAGGAAGGTATGTACAGGAGCTCCAAAGCAGCAACAGGTTAAGTTTTATCTGTGAAATGCTCATTGCTAAATTTCTGAGCATTTAGGATTTGGTTTTTTTTTTAAGTTTTCTTTTGAATTTTCTGGTAGAAATAGCCCAATTCAGTATGACGACACGTGAAAAACCAGATTTGCAAGTTTTGGAGGAGGTTGAAAGTGAATCATCAGATTATTCATGCATGGATGATGAAGATGATAAAGATTTTGATACTGATCATGTGAGCCAAAGTTTCTGTTACAGTGAAATGAAGCAAGAATTGACCAATACTGAAACAAGGAATACAGATTCAGATGATGAAGAAAACAAAAGTATGAGTACATGTTTGACTGACTGAAATAGTACAAAATTGTCACACAACCAAATGGAATGATCTAATGTTAGAACTAGGTCTGAAAATACAGTGAGAATAAATAGATTAAATAGAGCATAAATAGATTTAGTAGATTAAAACCTACTGGATGGAATATCAGCATTGCCATTTAATGTTGGAAATTGTGACAGGCAAACTGCTGTAAAATGTTATGAAAGACAGAAATGTTAAAATACAAGTAAGACGTTCTGTATGCACCAATAGCCATCCTCAGAAATGTATTTTTTTGACACCTCACTAGCTGAGCTGAAAGAATGCACAGGTCTGCTGTACTTAGCAGGGCTTTCTCATCATAACCACAGGAATGTAAAAGACTATGGAACATTGTGACCATGAGCTTGAAGTGTGTATAACAATGACACTGAGAAGATTTGATTTCCTGCAAAATTGCTTGAGTTTTAATGACAAAACCACCTACCAGAAAGAAAAAGAACTGATAATCTGGCTGCTAGCTACTCATATTTTAAAAGAATTGTAGGTAATTGTCAAACAATTTACACACCATGTGAATGTGTCACTATTGATGAACATCATGCGTCATTTCATGGTCACTGTAGCTTCAAACAACATATACCAAAAAAACTTCAAAATTCTGCATAAGAATTTATACCCTTAAAAATAAATAATAATAATGTTAAAAAACTGAAACAAAAATAAGATCCAAAATGTACAATATATATTGTAATAATGAATGTTTTAAAAGTGCTCAAAAGGGAAGAACAACTTGTAGGTATACACATGTATGTTTGTTTAAGTGTGCAAGATAGGTAACCACGATACTGTTAGTTCATCAAAAAGAATAGTTTGTGCTGTCATTGCTTGATTGTCTGTTCATTTTTTGTGCTTTGATTTTGTAACTTGAGCAACTACTTCTAAGATAACAATGTTTTGTATATTAACTAGTGTTGATTTCTTACTGTTATTTTTGAAATTCTGAATATTTCTACCATTTTTGTTTTGCTTTTTAAAAATAAAAAAATTAAAAATAAGAATTTGTATCCTTGTAGATGCAAAGACATATTATGCTTTGAATTTAGAAATTTATCCTTGAACTCAACGACTAGGTACTTATCTGTATAGTAATAAAACAAAATGAGATATGGACATGAAATACACAGTTGTCATGTATGCAGATTGCCTCGAATGTGACTTTTGAAGCAAAGATTATTTTTGTTTTAGAGTTCTATTTGTATTTTCATTATAGTTCATATATATATAGGAATTTATTTCTGATGTTATATTTTAGGTTTTGTAAGCAGTTACACAGCTGATGTGAAAATATGCTTTTTCTAAATGTATAAAACATATTAAAAATTTAATACTTAATACTATTGATATTTTATGCTCTTGTTAATTATACCTTGTATCATTAAAACAAGAATCTTGTAACAAAACAGCAAGACCAGCTAGATGTCAAATATGTCCTACAAAAAGGCCAGGAAAGCAAACACATATGCTGTCAGCATAAACAATATATGTATATAGAATTTTCCATTGTCATGTGGGAAGACTGACTTAGGTGTGAAATTGAAGTAAAGATTATTTTTGTAAAGTTCTATTGGTATTTTCATTATAGTCAATATAGGAATTTATTTTTGTGTTTTTTTCAGACTTTAAACACCAAAAAACAGTCCATGTTGAAAATTTGACGCTTTTTAAATAAACACTCAAAAAATATTAAAAATTCAATACTTTATAATTTTTCTGTTAATTACTGATTGTTTAGCATAATGAAACTCATAAAATTAACAATTTATCAATAGAAATATTCTGAAGAATACATGTGAGTATTATGCACCCACAACAATGCACCTTTATGACAAAATTGGCAGTATGCCCTTGAACTTCTTTTCCTGGTGCATTACCCAGCATCAGGAGCTTTGTTACAGCAACACAAAAGTGACTAAGACACAATTACAACAGCAAGTCTTCCAGAATCAGGAAACACAACCTGGGACACACACTTACACCTGAAGATAGATTCAAGAAATAAACTGGGAGCTGCATGTCATGCAAAGGAGTTCTGGCTGGATTCTATAGGTGCTGGGGAAGCATGTCAGAGGCTGGCAGGAAACAAAGCAGTATTGTCACATGGGTAATTCTGGCAGGAATGAGTGCAGTAGGTGTGCTGGGTGACGAGGAAGAAGCTAGAAAGAGAAACAGATAAGCACTGGCTGGTGAGAGAAGACTATTAGAGGATTGGCTTGACAAAATGATGGATTGGATGGAACAGAGGGAAAGACGGGGAAAGGCAGGAATGTGGGATTATAGTTTGTGGTGTCTGAATGATAATAAATTAAGAGACAATAATCAAAGGGAAAAAAGGAATGGATGAAAGGGAAGAGATGAATGGATGTATTTATAACCACCTAATACCTGCTCAGAGAAGGCTATACTTCACCACTGTTTCTACAGTACATTCATTCACACTTTAACATTGCCTGAATTAGAATGCATCTTACAATTAATGTTTCTGGAAAGTCACGCATCATAGTTTAGTCAGTTGTATTTTCTTATCCTTAGTGTTCATTTAAAATATCATCTTACAATCAGTGGTATCTTAGATTGTGTAAAAGAGGTTTGATGAGCTGAGGTACAATGTGCTCACTGGAGGCATTGGTATTCTGAACTTGCTGCTTTGTGGCATTTTTGAGATCTTTGG
This sequence comes from Dolichotis patagonum, assembly GCA_004027295.1. Lineage (NCBI taxonomy): Eukaryota > Metazoa > Chordata > Mammalia > Rodentia > Caviidae > Dolichotis > Dolichotis patagonum. Next base: position 87,065 of record PVJX010004091.1, on the reverse strand, counting down.
AACAATTTCTTATCTTCTTAAGACTCAGTGTTTTCATCACGAAGATGGAGCCAGTAATTGACCCATAGGAACATTACATTAAAAGAGTTGTCTTGAACTTCCTGACAAGTGTAGAGGTTTTGAGTGAAAAATGTAGGATCAATCCACTTACCACTGAATCTTCCCTCTGGCAGCCACCTGTGCATCTTCTTATCCATGAAAATGTCCAGACAACCTGCATGTTAATTAACTGATAAACTGGTATTTAAGTGCATATCCACACAGCAAAATACTAGTTAGCCCTGAAAAGGAACAAAGTACTGATTCATACTATAATAAAGATGGACTTGGAAAATTTACACCAAGTGAAAAAAGGAATAGCTTCAAACAGCCACATTCAATATGATTCAATTCATACAAAATGTCCAAAAAGAGCAACTCAAAGAAGATAGAAGATTAGCAGATTAATGGTTGCCAGCAGGGCTAGGGGATTGTGAGTTGAAAGCTAAGAGAAGCAGATTCTTTTGGGGTGATAAAACCATTCTAAAATTGACTGTGGTGAGGGTGCAATGCTCTGAGCATACTAAAAGCCATTGAATTTTACACACTAAATGAATGGATTATACACTATATGAATTATATCTCAGTATACTTTGTTTAAAAACTATCCTACCTGTTTTTAAGAACTTCCTTTTGCTCCCAACTGCAAAACAAGTTTTGTAAAATTCTTTGTTTATCTATGAAATTACTCAAAGGAATGGTATTGTTTTTATAATTTCCTTTTCATCAAGTTCATTATTGGTGTACTCAAATGCTAATGATTTTTGTATGTTAACTTTGCTATATCTATATATGATGGAATACTAGTAAGCAATAAAGAAGGACAGATTAGAGATATTTGTGGCCAAATCTGTGTGCTTGGAAAGTATAATGTTGAGTAAAATAAATCAGGCACACAAGCTTAAATACCATATGGTATCTGTCATTTGAGTAAAGCAAAGTACAAACAAAAAGATTAATAAAGAATGGAGAGGAGACAAGGCAATGGATCTCTTGCAAATGGGAAAGAGTACAAGAGACTAAGGGTGAGGGTTGAGGGGGATAAAGGGAAAACCAGGAGAATAAAGATATGCCATGTATAGAGCCTAGTAACCTCAGTGAATGTAAATAGCGTGTGCCATGAACATGAGCTGAGATTAAGGCTCTCAACTAGGATGAAAATGGGAGCCAGTATAGTACATGTGCCTATAATCCCAGCACTCAGGAGGCTGAGGCAGGAAGACTACCATGAGCCTAAGGCCAGCCTGGCCTACAAAGTGAATGAAACAATAGTCTGAACTACATAGTAAGACCCTGTCTCCCCCCCCAAAAAAAATGAAAAGCAGAAATTAGAGGAGGAAGAAGGCAAGGAGAGGAAAGGGAACTAACGAAAAAAGTTGTATTATGTTTGTGTACTCGGTTCCTCAAGATTATTGTAAATCATCTTGCATGTACTGCAAACATGTATTAATAAAATAATATAAAAATAAGAAAGAAATTAGGCAAAGGAAAGGGAACCTGGAGTCCATGACTGGAAGTGTAGCTCTCAACATGGGGTGCTGGCCAAGTGTTTTGGAAACATTTCATGGGAAGAGCATCTCACAACCAGGCTTGCCTGCCCTTTCCATGTTGTGACTCCCATCCCATGAAGAGGCTGGGAGCAGGTTGCCAGGGTGGGCCACTGGCAGAATGTTACCGAGGAGGAAGAAATGCTCTTCCAACATTTTGATTTAGAAGTCTATCTTGGGACAAAGTACTCTGGCTAAAATGAGACAGAAGGTCATGGAGTTGTAGGCGCTGCAGGCTGATAGTCCTGATTTGAGTCCTGGGTCTCCACTTTGTGGGTGACATTGGGTCACTTATTCAGTCTGTCCGTGTTCAAACCTTCTATCTGGACCAGGAATATTGGGATTCTGTCTTCCTTCAAGGTTTTAATATATAGTCAGTGACAGGCAATTTTAGAATAATTTCTTAGGTAGGGAAGTGGTAGCCTTCTCACCATTATGAAAGGAAATCCATTTGAGATTGGAGCAAGATGGCATGCTCAAGGATAAGAGGGGAAGAGGCTGCATGGTGAAGACATCCTTTGAGCCCTGGAAATGTTCCTTATGTGAGCAAGATGTTCCCTTCACTGCTTTTGCCAACCACAGACAGGTCCCTGTCTTTGAAGTGCAAAGAGGCCAAATAAGCACAGAGGAAATGGGTACACATGGTTCTGACAGAGGTCAGACCTGTGTAGGACAGATCAAGGGACAGGGAAGCTCTGAAGAGAAGGAGAGCAGGCCTGGACAGGAAGACCGGAGGTTTGCTGGTAGATGATGCTGTATTTGTGGTAGAGAGGTCTTGAGGAGAGAAAGGTTGTGTCTTGTGTCTTGGCCAGAAGAATCTTTTCCTCCTCCTCCTCTTTCTCTTGCTCTTTCTCCACTCTTTCTTCTTCCTCTTCTTTCTCCACCTCTTCACCTTCTTCCTCTTCCCCCTCTCCCTCTCCTCCTCCTTTCCCCCTACCTCCCTCTTTCTACTCCCTCCCTCTTCTTCCCCCTCCTCTTCCTCCTCCTCCTCCTTCTTCTTCCTTTTCCTCTTCCTTCTTTGGAACTATTAAACCCAGAACCTTTGCACTGAGCTATTTCCTCAATCTTTCTTTTCTTTTCTTCCTTTCTTTCTTTCTTTCTTTCTTTCTTTCTTTCTTTCTTTCTTCCTTCCTTCCTTCCTTCCTTCCGTCCTTCCTTCTTTCTTTCTTTCTAATCAGGTCTCATTAAGTTGCCAAATTGTCCTGGCTGAACCTGAATTTCCTCAGCTTGCCTGAGTGCTGGGATTACAGGCTTACACCACACACAGCTTGGCCAGAGGCATTTTAAAGAACAAATTACCTGGCCACTGTTGGGATCTCCTGCCTTGCACTACTCCATCTCTGACCCTAGTTTCAGGGCCTCGGCCCCTCCAGGACCCATTCTTTAAGGCGCTCCATTAAGATTGCTCTTTGTGCTCAGGAATCTCTTGTCTCCTTACAATCTCAGCTCAAACCTTGTCCCAGGCCAGCACATTCATTAAGCACCAAAGGCTCACAGAATGTTTAATTTTATTTTAAAATAAGAAAAACATTGATGGTATAATAATGTATATCATAATAAATCAAACCTGAATTATATTCACATTTTACCAACAGGCCAACAAAGTAATGAAATAATTTTTTAATTATTTTTTAATGGATAAAGAGGCCCAGAAAGACAAGAGTACTTAAAGCTCCTGGAAATAATGAAGGCCTAGCTCATGTGCCTTAGGTAAACCTTTCCTGGTTCTCCAGACTGTAAGAGCCTTCTCCACCTTTATTTGAATAATTATTACTTGCTTTGAAATTCTTTCTATATTATGTTAATTTTATAATTATTTGCAATTTCCCCAATACACTGTGCACGCATGAATGCAGGTATCATGAGCACCAAGTATACTGCAATGTTTGAATAAAGGAATGAAAAATGAATGATTGAATTAATTTTTGTTTTGAAATAATGTCTGTCCTTTCTCTGCATCTTTATATCATTTAAGCAACTAAGCAATATTCTTCTTCCTCTTCAGCCTGGAGATAAAGTCAATTGCAATTTCCCTTTCAGTCACCCTCGATGGGAACTGACCTGTTAAGTAAAGTCAGTGCACATAAATCTCTATGGAAAAGATTCTGTGTCAGTTTCAATTTTATTTCTCTCATTCTATCTTCATATCGTGGAAACATAAGGAATAAGGGAGTGACTTTAGGCAGATTTTTCTACAATTGGGAATCACGTTTCCTTGGGTTTCACCCTCACTCACTTATTGAAAATGACACCTTCAGAGTTTATCACCTGGAAATTTGCCTAACTGGAGTTATTCTTCTTGATGTGCATTTGTAAAGTCATTATACTTTGGTCTGTTTGTTCATCTATTCATTAGTTTTATAAATATTTATTAGTACCTGTTCTGTGGATGTAGGGGACTGTATTCAAAATGTAGAACGCTGACTGGAACCAAATAGAGGCCTTACAAATATCCTTTTATCCTTCCTCTCCCCCATTGTACCATTGAGAAAAATGTCTGCTGATAACCTTGTTCCTACTTCATCTGCCTTCATCATAACAATTTCTTTTTCATCCTTTACTGTTCTTAGAACTCAAAATCTTCCTTCCCCCTCTTATAAGCAAAATAATTTATTTCTTATGTCTCTCTACCTCTTGCTTAACTTAACAAGACATATTATTTTCTTCTCTTTATTTCATTTTCTTTCAAAAGAACTTAAGATAATAGATAGAAAAAATGTTTTGTTGAATGATTATTTGTAGTTAAAACTTCACTTTATTATCATCCTTATGGACTCCCCTGAATCCACACAGAATCTTTTAGTTGAATAAACCACTCAGTTGTGTATATTCCAATAGCTCAAAGTTTCTAGAATTATACATTTCTATAGTCTAATCTTCTTTTTAATAATCAATTCAAGTTTTTTAATTCAAGCTCTCAGCCTATATACAGATAAAGTCACTGAGAAATTTCCCCTTCATGTGGCATTTCAACTTGAGTTCTGCCAACTCTTGATAGCACCAAGCTGGGAACCAAGTTTTTAAGCTATGAAACTTTAAGGGGTATTTAAGACCCACATCCCAGCAGAAAGGACATGAAAAGGGGAGTTTAAAAAACTCAGCAGGAGCCCAGAACAGCTAATGATCAAGACCCTCTCTTGAGGGTGACAAGGGGCCACTGGGGCATTTTGTGCAGCTGTGAAGTCAAACTGAGAATGTAGTAAGCTCATTCAGTTAAGATATCATGGTTTGAATCCACAGTGTCCCTCAAAAAGCTCACTGTGTTGATGGCTTGGTTGCCACATAATAGGTTTTGTAAAGGTATTAGATCATGAGGGCTTTAGTGAATTAATCCACTGGGCTTACTGGGAGCTTGGGCCTGAAGAGATGAGACAGGTCATAGAGACCTGGCTGTGAACAGAGTAAGTCTGTCCCTGGGATCCTCCTAAGCTCTGTTGCTTCCTGGCTGCTATGAGAAAGCAGCTTGCTCCACCACATGCTTGCACAATGGTGCACTGCCCTTGGCATAAGTCCAGCAACAATGGAGCCAAATAACCATGGGCTCAAACCTCTGAAATCATGAGCCCAAACTATCCCTCCTTTAAATTGTTCTCAGGTATTTCATCTTGACAACAAAACATTAACACATGCAGAAAATATACCATAGTAGAAGAGACGAGAGGCATTGAAGAAGTGACCAACCCCAGGGGTGCGATCTGTCCTGGCGAGTTTCCAACTCATAGTCTTCTTGTTCCAAATGTGGATCAGACATGATGGATGAGCAGCCTAAAACTTCCTAAAAGCACCAAATCTGCCTGAGAGTTATGAGCAGAATAGTTCCTGACACTAAATTTGGCTACACAATCTAGATCTGTTACTTCTTAACTACATGTCCTAATCATCTCTGAACCTCAGTTGATTCATTTGCAAAATGGGAAGCATAATCTCCATCTCGAAGTATTATGAAGATTCAAGTGTTTAATATTAGTCCTCAAGAGGTAATAGGTTTAAAAAAATAACACTAGCAATGAGAGCTCATCCATTTGCTTCCCCCCAAGTCAAACTACATCCTTTGTACACGGGAGGAAGCAAATTCTCACTGGTTGATATAAAGCAAAATGATTTTTATTAGTCTAGGGTTTTGGACTGAGTGCATTTGATTACCCATTCTACCCTCCTAGTTGTCTATGGGGAAGATTTTATTATTATCATCTCCATCTTTCAATTGAGAGAATTGAAGCTTGGAAAGATGAGATATTTCCCCCAGTTCCTTCAGCAAGGAAGGTGGCAGAGCCCGAATTACTAGTAATTAACTTCATGGGTCAATCTTCTCCTGCCCCTGACTGAAGGTCCCCAGGATTTGCCAGCATGAACCTCAGTTCTGAAGTACCAGCTCAAATTCACTATATGCTGCCATGATTTGACAAGATAGACAAATTCAAGCAGATCTGGCCAAGTGCTGTTAGTCAAGATGCACTGGAGAGAAAGGGTTTCTGCATAAAATTGTTCAAAATGAATTCCCTCTGGGGTGTGTTCAAAAGATTGTAGCCAATATCTAATTGTTCTTAAACAATTGTCATGCTAACTTCCATACCTTGATCGTGGTATGTGAGTGTCGTGCAGGAACTGGTCTACCTAGATAATTTTGGAGTAAACCGTGCATTTTTTTTCTCTCCGTATGGTTTTAATTCCTTGTTTTGTTTTTCCCAGTGGGATGCATGGAAGGATAAAGTATCAGGCTCCAAAAGGCAGATTCCCACCACTTTTGATCTTTGAGACCTGGGACAAATCACATATCATCCCCCCAATCTGTTTTATTATCTGTAAAGTAGGAATTTTGATCTCATCTTGCATAGTTATAAAGTTTACCTGATATAATGTCTCTAAAATGCTCAGCATACACCTTGGCCTACGATGTTAATATTGGGAATAGAGATGAGTTACTAGAGGGCAAAAACATTCATTGCTTGAAGGTGTATTTCTCTCTCCATAATAGACCTGAGATGACAGAGAAGCTCTGATCCACACAGTGATTCAACAATCTTGTTGCTGGCATTCTGGCATGGCTGATACAGAAGGACCTGAGGATACCCCCTACCTCCTTTCGCTACCAGCCATTTGGGAGGTGAGGGAGACACAGAGAAGTCATTCCTAACATTTTAAAACCTAGAAATTGAAGCACTAAGGAAAGCTGAAAACATAGATTGAGCAGCAGTTTATCCAATCTCAATTACATTGCTTTGGAAAAGGAAAATGCATTTTGGTGGACACTGATATCAGTCCTCCTCATGTATTTTCAATAGAACTTAGAATTATTTTTAAGATAGTCTTCTACAGGTCAAGTCAATAGCAAATTCCCAGAAACAGCTGAAAAATCACAAGAATATTTTCATCAACAAAATGAAAGTTTTGATTTCATGTTATTGGCTAAATTCAGATGTCAACATTTTTCTGTTCTTTAACTCATAGCCCCACAGAATTTTATTAGCTTTTGATGGACAATTATGTCCAATCATCTTGATGGAAGAATGCTTGAAACTTAGCAATGTCAATGCATGATTCCTTTAAAAGAAATCATAGAGTTCCATCTTGAATAAGAATATCTGACTAGATAATATAAAACCAAAATAACTCAGGAAAGTTGATTCACCAAAGCAGATGTGATAAGGAGTCAGATATGGACCTTAGTGTGAGGATGAACCACATTCTAAGGAGGAGACATTGTAGTGTTTCTGTGCCTTCTTCTGTATGCAGCCATCATCAGTTAAATGTCCTAATTCATCTTGTGTTGCTATAGAATACCACAGACTAGATAATTTATAACAAACAACTATTCAAGTTCTCAAGTTATAGTGGCTCAAGTTCTAGAGGTTGGAAAGTCTAAGATTAGGGGTCTGGCATTTGGTGAGGGCCTTCTTTCTATGTCATCAATGGTGGAAGGACAAAGAAAAAGAGGAGAGGGGAAGTGAGACCGGGGCAGGAGGATAGGAAAAGAGAAAGGCAGAAAGAGAGAGAAAAAGAATCCCACCTGTAAATTTAAGCTCCTTTATAGTTAACATTAATCTGCTTGTGGAGGTGAGCCTCTCATGGCCTAAACACTGCCCATTAAGCTTCACCTTGTGGCAAACATCTGATATAAAATCTGATGCAAAATTAAGTGGGGTGTAGGTTATTGTTTATGGCTGTATGTCACCCCAAAGTCTCATGTGCTCCTGGATGGGGTTATGAAGTGACTGGGTCATAGGTGTGTGATGTGGGATCCTGGGTGTGTGATACTGGATAAGTCCACTCTTCAGTTTATCATAGTTCCTGGTGTGGATGATAGATTTACTGAAGAAGGAAAACCCACCTGAGTGTGGGTAACACTAACCAATAGGCTTGCAGCCTGGATGGAATTTAAAAAGTAAGCCAGAAGAAAGGCTTCTGCTTCCTTTCGTCGTGCCAGGCATGAACTCTTTCTCCTCTGTGATGCTCCCCTTCCTTGGAGCCATTCAACTGTAGACTGTAAGCTAAAGCTATGAAAAAAACAAAAACTAAACTAAAAAACCTTTCTTACTTTAATCTGTAGGTGTTGGACATTTTGTTCCAGCAATGAGAAAGTAACTAAGACCCAGGGTGTCTCTAAAGGGCACTTGGTCTCCAATTTAGCAGTCCTGGCTGTTCTGAGCTTGTGGCCCTGTATCCTAACGCCAGGCCTATTTCACACTTGCCATTAAAAAGGGGAAAGGAGCCCAGAGAACATGGTAGCATGGGTTTTTGGGCTCAGAAATAACACAGCCCCTTCTACCTACATTTCTTTGGCAAGCCTGGCCAACTGCAGGGGCTTAGAAATATAGTGCTCTGTGAAAGGAGAGGGGCCAGAGGCAGGGGAACACTAGCCAGTCACCATGGCAAAGGATGCAGAGAAGAGAGTGGTCATGGATGGACAGAGAACAGAGGAAAGAGGTCAGGCTGTCACAAAGCCTGTTCCAAGAACCTGTCACCCTGTTCTCCTGCTCCTCCTATAGGACGATTGTTTTGCATCTAAGAATTCCCAATGGAGAGCCAGGACAGAAAAGAGAGTTTGGCTTTATTTTCAAGTGTCACAGTTCCTGTTATGATTTGTGTCTAGATGTACCCCCAAAGCTTCATACAGTCACAGGGCTTTTTCAGAGTGGCTGAATCTAGAGCATGTGATGGGATTAAGGGTGTGAAATTAGTCAGTCAGCCCACTGATTGGTTTGGTGTAATTCTGGCTGGGATTAATGGTATGAGAATTATACCTGCCCTACGGTGGTAGCCTGAATACATTATCAAGGACAGAAAGAACCTTGTCTTCTCCACTTGTTGCTTGCTACTTTCTGCCTCCTGTGACTGTTCTCTTCTGCCAAGCCAACCTGTTTTGGAGCCAGCTGATTATGGACTGAAACCCCTACAAACTGTGAGCTAAATAAATCTTCAATCTTGAGCGGCAGGTATTTTGTCTCAAGCAATGAAAGAAAGATAACTAAAAGAGTTCTCATTATGCCTCTCCTTCCTCTGCAGGGCATAAGCACAAAATCAGAATTATCTGAAAAACTCAAAGACAAGTTTGATTTTTAGAATCTAAATGTGTTTTATTCCTGGATTCTCACTTCAATAAGGCAGACATAATGAAAAGGATGAATTCTTGCCTTATGGAAAAGGCTCAAAACAAAGGAATTCACAAGAGATCTTGGCAAAATTCTGCATTTGGAGATGGATAGACAGCAGAGAGAGAAATTCCAGCTCCTCCTTTCACTGCATCATCTCCAGGAGATGATTTTGGCTTTCAGAGACTCCTCTTCCCTAAGCAGTGGCCCCCTCTCACTAACAGCTTCATTTTCCAAGACTGCTGTTAACAATGATTAACTGAGGTTGAAACACAGTAGCATTTGGTTTGATTCTGTGGTGTAGACTATATCCATCTAAATTTTATTGCAATATATTATTATAATTGTTTAATTTTACTACGGGTAATTGTTGATAATTTGTTACTGTGCCTAACTTATACATTTTATTGTAGGTTTGTACTTACAGGAAAAAAGTATGGCACATGTAGACTTTGACATTATGTGAAGTTTCACACATTCACTAAGGGTCTTGGAATACATGGCCCATAGATTAGAGGGGCCTGTAAGGTGTAACACTTGCCCTGCAAGGTTTTTATAAGGATAAGAGATAATGCATGCAATCATATGGATACTCATGTGGACTCTAAGAGGTGTTCTCTCTATTCTTGTTCTTAGTTATTAACCTACAAGCTTCCTGGTGATTGACCAGACACATGAGACTTGTCAGAATGATAGGTTGAAAGAATAACGTATCTTTGCATTTCCTGTAACCTCATCCCTTTACCTCACGCAGATTGCCAGGACGCATGTTCTCTAAGAAGGAATATTAAGCCAGGCCTTTTAATTTCAAAAGTTAAAGCTTTTGAAGGAGCATGCAAGATTTTTGATACTACAATAAAGTTGGGAAGACACATTGTTATAGAAAAACTGGATCCCACCACTAAAGTCAGGCCAGGAACTCTCTGGGGCAGGAGGAATGGGGACTAAGCGAGGAGAGGGTAGATTTTGACAGGTGCCTTAGAAAGCTACTGTGCTCTCTCCCTCTGTGGCATCTCTTTAGCCCCAGGGTAAGGAAGGCCATGGAAACAGATCTGATAGCAACAGGCTTTTCCAGGGAGGTGACTCCCTCATAGAGGAGAAGCCATGAAGTGTGACTGGAAGCATCTCAAAAGGCCGTGGAGGAATGATTCAGAGTTGCTCAAAGATGCAAGATCCTTTAATCAGGAATTTCTGAGTTTGGTGCCTGAGGCTACTTTCCCTAACTGTGTGACTCTCTCCTGGATTCCCTACTTTAACACCAATTAGGTTGAAAGTAAAAGAAACTCAGTTTCCCCAGATTGCCTTGGCATGGGTAATATTTACATGACTTAGATTTTGCATGCTGACTTTTTAAAGGCAGAGTGCAAAGGACATTGGTTGGGGGTGATGTTCGAAGTGAGAAGAGTTGGGGAAGGGTCCGCTTCTTCTGAGAGAACTTTGATGGAAGTATAGGCTGGGCACCCCTAATTTAAACCATCCAAATTCCAAGATCCAAAGTGCTCCAAATTCTAAGTTTTTGAATGCTGATATTACTTCTCAAGTGAAAATTTTCATACCATAAAGCTTAACTTCAAGCACAAAAATTATAAAGATAATGTGTAAAATTACCTTCAAGCTATGTGTGTAAGGTGTATGTAAAATGAAAACTTTGTATTTAGACTTGGGTCCCATCCCTGAGATATTTCATAATGTGTACACAAATATTTCAAAATCTGAAAAAGTCCAAAATGCAACAACACTTCTCCTTCCACACATTTTAGATAAGGGACTCAAGTTGTCATAGCATCCTGTCATGGAAATGTTGTGCCAAGTGGGAGGCTTCCGTCATTGGCAGGCCTGCATTTTCACAATGTGAGTTCTAAAGTGGCTGCTGTCTCTCCTGGCAGTGAGACACCTCAGCTCTGTTCTCAGGCCTGCTAGAGATTCTATGGAGCTTCAAACCTTCTAGCAAATCCTGTTCTGCTTACCCGTTTACCAGTCTAATTACTTAAATACAGGATGACCAATAAAAGGGCATATTTTCATTATTTTATAAGATAAAAAGACATAAAAATTAAAATTTAATCAAATTCATTCAATACAAGAATCGACTGCTTGAAATGACATTGGGCTGAACAACACTTGGGATATTCAGTAAATACGCAAACACCCTACCCTCCATCCCACATTGGCATCACTAACTCCGTGGAACTTAGATACCACTTCACTGTCAGGAAGGGGCACTGAATTAACCACAATTATCTCCCCACCATTTAGCAGAGTGATAATTCAAAGTGAACATTCAGTACTTCACTATGTCCAAGAATGTCAAGTTTATTTAATGCTCAAATTAGTGACCTTAAGCTTTATACTCGAAATGCTTAGGATCATAAAGAACAAGCAAAGCAAGAGATTTCTAAATCTTTACCTCTCTTAGGAAGGCTTCTGTCAAAAAACAGAAAATAAGTGCTACCAAGGATGTGGGTAAATGGAACCTTTGTGCACTTCTGGTAGAATAAAAATGGTGCAACCAATGTGGAAAATGTTATGGAAATCCACAAATATTAAATCAGAATTACCATATTATCCAGAAATTTCATTTCTGAGTATACATGCAAATGAAGCAAAAGTGAGATACTTAAAAATACTTAAATATCCAGGTACATCCAGTGGCATTATTTGCGATAGCCAAAATGTAGCAGCCCAAATCAATGGATGTATAGAAAGAAATGATGTAGCATATATTTAGTAATAATTTAGGAATATTATTTGGGCTTAAAAAGGAATGAAATTTTGATACATACGACAAGAAGGATGAACTTTGAGGTTGCTATGGTTTAGATCTAAAGTTTCCCCCAAAAGTGTCATGCTCAGAGCTGAGCCTGGTCAGGAGCAGTCACTTTGGGACATTGTCTGGAAGGGTGCATTCTCATCCTTGGCTCCTCCCTTCTCTCTCTGTTTCTTGGATACCATGCTGCAAACACTATTTCTCTGCCTGACCTTTCTACCATGTGGCTTATGCCTTGGAACTGGCTAATCATAGTGCACCCCGTTGAAACCATGTATGACAATAAACCTCTCCTCCTTTAAGTAGTCAGTATTGGATATTTTGTCCAAGCAATGAAAAAGTAACGAATAAAGAGGTTATTATACTGAATGAAATAACCCAGGGCCAAAGAACAAATGCTATATGATTCTTTTTGTAGTCTAGTAACCTAGAATAGTCCAACTGGAGACAAATGTGAAATGTTGGTTGGCAGGACTAGGGAAGTGGAGGAGTGAGAGGTTACTACTAAATGGGTGCAGAGTTTGGAAGTGGAAAAACTTCTTAAAATGGACAATTGTGGTGGTTACACAGCAATATAAGTGTATTTAGGCTACTTAATCTACTTGCAATTCATTTGAAAATAGTTTAGAAGGTAAATTTTTTGTTACACTATTTTATCTTAATTAATTTTTAAACATTATTTTAAAAATTATTCCGGAGATGAGCCAGCTGGAATCTTAAGAGTGTTGGCATGGGAATCGTGGTTAGAAATCAGCCAACTCCCAGAAGGGAACCCTGGGACCCAGGGAGGGGAAGCGAGCTGTTCAGAGGGACAAACGCTTTACCTAGGCTGTGCTTTCTATCGCCTTCCATCCTCTTGTGTCCCACAGTGCTCATGTAGCAGACATCATGCGTCCATCCTCCAGGGCTCCTTCCTGCCCTGTGAGGGTGTGCCCAGGCCCCTGGCTGTGGCGTTATTGAAGATGACTCACAGACAAAGCCAGAAATGGAGTCAGCAGGCCCCAGGTGCTGATTCAATCTTCTCACGCCCAGAACAGTGTGCTTGGTCAAGCTCTGTCACACAGATGGGTACTAGTGAGGAAGTAACTTAACACTAGTGGCATGGCTCTGCTATTAAGTTCTGGTATTAGGGCTGGAGGTGTCTTTTCCCCCAAGTGTTCTTGTGTTGAAGGTCTCCCCAATCTGGCATAATTTAGAGGTGGTGAAACCTTTTTGGCAAGGCACCTAATACAAGTTAGTTAGGTCAGGGAGTATTGCCCTTGGAAGGGATGGATGCTAATGTTGTGTAGTTAGTTAGTTCTGGTGAGAGCAAATTATCACGAGAGAAAGATGGGCCCTTCTACTGCGTCTGGCTTCTTGTCTCACCTTGTGGTCTTTCCTTCTTTTTCCTGAGCTCCTCCATGATATGATGTAGCAGAGGCACCTCATTTGTGACTAGACAGGGAAGGACATCTAATCTTGTACTTTCAGCCTCTAAAACTGTGAGCTACTTAAACTTATTTGCTTTACAAGTACCCAGCTTCAAGTATTTAGGTGCAATAACAAAAAATGAAAAAATATACATGTCTATCCTCTACTAAATTTTACTGTATGCTAGATCTTTTGTGTTTGCTACCATCTTAGATCCCCTGGTGTTATTAAAGAAATATTATTTTTATAGCCACCTAGCAAATGAAAAAAACTGACACAAATGTGAAGTAACTCATCCAAAGCCTGCTGATTGGCCCTGGATAGAGGCAGGATACCTTACAGGTTCAGAATGACCATCCATGCACCCAGCACTTGTTTGTTGAAGTGCACTCAATATTTCTGGCCATGCAGTGCTTATGAGAAACATTGTCATTTCTTAATCCACCAGTGTATAATAGCATTCATGGGTAATTGTAATAATTGCAGCACCTACAAGTAAATAATTGGTTACCTTAGACATTAGATCCATGTATCAATAGACTAGTTCATTTCTTCTTCCTTTGGGAATCTCTTTCCCAAGAAGCAAAAGCATTAGAAATGCTTTGAGGTTCACTCACTGGCATTGTTTGCAGAGAATGAACACATTTGTCTAATCATCCTCCTCAAAAGATAATTAGACAATAATAAAGACACTGAATCTACTCATTCCCCCATTGCACAGATGAGAAAACTGAGGTCTGGAGAGGTTAGGAAGCCTTTATTTGACAGCAGAAGTGTGAGTAACCACTCTGCTGTATAGACTTGGCCAGGTGCATGTGAGACACTGGGAAAATCTCTAACAGCGGACTTTCTGGTGTACCAGGGGTGGGTGAAGACCATCTCTCACACTTGCAGGCCAGAGCTGCTGATGTGATCCAGGCCTTTAGGTTATCTATGAAGTAGAGACCACTGTATCCATTCTGAGAATGGGAAAATGCCCTCCAAGAAGTGAACCTCCTTGTCTCAAACACCAGCTACTCAGTGAATAATTAGTTGCTGCAGGAACAAAGTACCACAGACTTGGTGGTGTAAAGAAACAGAAATGTATACCTTGTCTCAGTCCAGAGATCTGAATTCCAAAGTCAAAAAGCCACTGGACTGGTTCATTCTCAAGATCGTGAAGGAAAATTATTTCCATATGCCTTTCCTGGTTTTGTAACTGGTCATCCCCTTCCTGAGTTTTGACATGCTCATCTACTCTGCACATCTGTGTCTAAATTTTCACTTAATTATCTCTGCTAAGACCTTGTTTCCAACTCAGGTCACACTCTGAAGTGCTAGGAGTAAAACTCTAGGTTTAGAATTTGGAAAGACGTAAATCATCCCACAACAGTGAAGAAGGTAAGATTGGAAGCCAGGTATATGAACTTCAAAAGCCTGGGCTCCTCTTTACAAACTACACCTCCTGACAAAGTCAAAGCCATTTGCTGGTCCTTAACGACTTTCACTGGTGAGTCATGAATAGTCCCCAATTATTTCCATCAGAAGCACAGGTAGCAACCTTCCAGAGGGAAGTACTCACTTACAGCTGCAGCTCCACTAAGAGTTCACCGTTGATGAACAGAAACGCACAAAGAAAGAAACATCTGAAACATCCTCAATCTTACAACAAGAGGTAGGAAAATTAAAACTGCTTGTGAAAGCTATTTTCACCATTAAACTGAAAAAAGTCCAGAAATTAGATAATACCTGGTGCTGATGAAACTCTGAGAAAAAAGGCATCATCCTCTATTGATGGTGGGAGTATAAAAGGGGCTAGAGAATGAAGTGTGGTCGTGCCTGCCAAAATCACACCCACTGCAGGTGTACTCAGGAATTGCACTGCTGAGTATCTACCATAGCTGCACTGCCATGCTGTGTAAAGTCATGAAGTTACTTCCATGGTTTGAATGTCCCCTTTAGAACTCATGGTGGAATGAAATCTTCACTGTAACTGTGCTGACAGGATTAAACCTTGAGCATGTTGCCCTGGGAAGTGGAATAATACTGTTATTTTGAAGGTGAGTTAGTTGTCATAGAAGTGACTTCCTGAAAAAATGCTGAGTTCAACCCAGTCCTCTCCCTCTGCCTTGCTTATATCACTTACTCTTTTGCCTTGTTATGACACACTGTGAAAGCTTCCACCAGATGCCAACGCTATGATATGACACTTTCCAGCTTCCAGAACCAAGAGCCTAGTAAACCTCTCTTGGTTATAAATTACCCAGTCTCAGGTATTCAGAAAATGGACTAAGGCAATAAAAAGCTCTGTGTTACCATATTGTAATATCAAAAGATTCAAAATAGGGTCTTCGGGTTTGCTCATTGGTAAAGCCCTTGCCTAAAATATTCAAGACTCTGGGTTCAGTCCTGTACACTGGATAAAAAAAGATTCAGAACAACTTTAGAGCCCTTTAATAAGAAACTGTTTAAATAAATTGTGGTAAGAGTCATACCATGGAGAACAGGTTAAAAAATTATTTATGAACCAGTATGAATAAAAAAGTGGAAGACAAAGGAACAAAGTAGAACAGAGTAAACAATGCCCTATCACTTGTGTAGTAGCCTGGTATACATTTCTATGCTTACAGGACCTGTGGGGCATCAATGGTTGGTCACGCAAAATCTAGATAGCCCGGAAAGAGAATGAGGAAAGGGAAGAAGGCAAGAAAAGCATAGCTTGTAGTCTGCTTTTCTAAGTTCAGGAATTACCTAGTTAAAAATGTGTACAATAAGGAAGAAAATTCTTGCTATAAAGTTCTAAGCTTACTTGGTAACTTATCCCTTTAGCCAAGACTTGAGTTTTTTAATACTTGCCTAAATAAATTCAATTAATTTTATGCTTATTTAATGAATCCAAATTAAACCAATGCAAGCAAGGAAGAAGCAAACTGAAGAGAAGCAGCAGAGATCAAATGCCATTGCCTGGCTTTCCTCTCCTGCACTTCTTTCTGTACTGGGCAGAATTAACCCTTCCTTCTGCGGCATTCCCATTGTGGTAGGTTAGAATACGTCACCCCAGACTGTGAAGCACTGTTGAGTCAAAGGCAATTAAGAAATAGCAGCAGCAGAAGAGCTTTCTGCTTACCCATTATTTGCCAAAAAGCAGGACATAAATTTGTGAAAGTGTCACCCCTGGCCACCTGGAAGGACAGAATTAACCAATAGAGACAGTGTCAGCTGGTAACACCTCTTCTCTGCCATTTCTCCCCATATACTCCCCTTTGTACATTCAGGCCTCAAGCTCTAAATTGCTTCCCTTTGTCCTCTCACTCCTCTAAAATACATTGGTTTTTTTCTTGAAGATCCCATATAAACCAGAATTCTCAGCCTCTGCTCTTCACCTTTCCACAAGGTCTCTCCTGCAATACGTTTTAGACTTGTTTGTTTTTCTCACATTAATGCATCCACTGTTAGCCCATTTCAGCTCAAATATCAAATTTGATAGGTTGAGGAGAAAATCTCCCCACCCCACCATCACCATGAGCTTAGACCTGTTATAACTCAAGCCACACAGAGTGGAAGGCGCTTGTCAGTAGAATTGAGAGGGAGTGTGACTAGCAAAGAGGTTTTGGTGGTGGACAGAGATAGCTTGGAATCTATACCTGGCCATGTACATGTTATGTGACCCTAGCAGACGGGCCAGCCTACCTGTTGTTCTGCTTCCCTGTCCACTGCATGGTAAGGATATTGCTTGACTGTGTGTTAGACCCCAGGTGGATTTGAGGAACCTGGGCAACAAAGGGACTAGCACAATGTCTGATATCAACAAAGTGCTCCCTCAGTATTATTTCTGTTGAGTGGTTCCACATTTCTGGAGCATCTGCAGCCTGCAAGGAGTAGGGTGGGGTCCTGGGAGATAACTGAGCCTGAGGTGAGTCCTCATAGAGTATTCCCTCTAGTCCCATGGTGATCATTGTCACAGCTGTCCTGCTTCCGAGGCATACCCTAGCCACTAGGCTGTGGACAGGGCTGGACAGCACCCTGCTCTGGTTATGCCAAACACTGCCCCAGCACCTATCTCTGCTCCAGACCTGCACAAGGCACCTGTTCAGAAAGGCTGCTGCAGGTTGCAGAGCTGAGGAAAGACTTCAAATCTCAGGGCTACAAAATGACAGATGATCAGACCCCAGAATGTTCAGTTTTGAACCCACAACAGAGCAGTTGGGACTGAAGGCCTAAAATAGACCAGACCTCTCCTGACAGTTTATTATTATTAGAAACCTAGGTTTGGTTTCCATATTCAAAATGCTTTGTGACAAGTTTGAGTTGGCCCTGCCACTTAAAGCTAAGGGGCTTCAAGTACTTCGAGGAATTGCATAAAGTGTGATTATAAGGTAGCATTTTCTTATAGCTCAGAGATGTGCTAGGTCTTAATGTAGAAATGGTCCTGGGTCCTCTTATCAAGGAACTCTAAGTGGGAAACAGCCTGAAGATTCTGTTCTTCCTCCTAAACTGTTGAAGGGATTTCTAGAAGTTACCTGCTTTCAAAAGAATCTTAGGAGACTTGAGATAAAATTGCCAAGAAAGGACATGACAAGGACAAGCAGGGCATAGAATAAGGTGCAGGAGGATGTGATGGTACGGATGGATGTCTCCTGCAAAGCTCGTGTGTTATGCTGTAGAAACTCATTCGCCTCTGTTGCAGTAATGAAGAGCAGGACATTTAAGTGTTGATTGGGTCATGAATGGATTCATGATATTGTTTCAAGAATAGGTTAGTTACCTCAGGAGTGGGCTCTTGGTAAAGGAATGGATTTGCTTCTCTCTCTTACCCCTGCCCCCTTCTGCCATGGGATGGGAACACAGTGACAAGGCCCTCACTAGAACACAGCTCCTCAATCTTAAGACTTCCCAACCTCCAGAACTGTGATCCCATAAATTTCTTTTCATTGTAAGTTACAGTCTCAAATATTCTGTGATAATAGCAAAGACAGACTCAGGGAATGACTCAAAGGACCCAAGGGAGCTGGGAGAAAAAGGTCTCCACTGCAGGCTAAAGGGTTTAGGCTGCTTCTCTCCTCTGCCAAGCAGGCAAAGAACACATTCTCTGATAGCTTCCAAATATCCAGGCAATTTATCATAATTAGTAACATCAGGGAAGAGAGCTTTGTTGGAATGTTGGCAAAGGCCAATATGAGAAGATGGCCATGGACAAATTCTGAGAGTCAAGTGTCTCTGAGATGAAGGATACAGGAGGAAGCAGTAACCAAGAGTCACCAAGAGGATGGAAAAGACCTGTGCATGTTGCTCTGTGTACTGTAGATCTCAATAACAATAAGCAATAGTAACAGAATTATGTTTTGTAAACTTTTTTTAGTTCCCTTTTATGCTACGAGGTGATCATCCTTATTTGGACAGTCTGACATGAAGCAACCCAGGGCAGACCATCACAACAGACCAGAGACCTAAAGTATCCTAATCTTGGTTTTGAAATTTCTGAAGCCAGTGTCCAATTGAAAAATCATAAAAGATAAAGATCCATCATCAGAATCAAAGGTCCCACTCCTCACGTTGCTGTATTCACGGAGATACAGGGAAGAGAGGAGTAGGAAGGATGAAAGAGCGGGAAGTAAGGATAACAAGGAGAGACTCAGAGAGAGCCCAGAGGCCGACAGCCTGGTCATACCTGCCTCCCTGCATGAGACTTCGACCCTCTCCTTCGGCATGCTAAGTCCATGTGCAGTGCAGTTAGCAGCAGGGGGCATCTTTCATTAGTGGTACCAAGGAGTGGCTTGGTTGGGCTTACTGTGGGTGACACCAAGGAGTGAGCATTCATCGAGCCAGGTTGTATGACATCTACTGACATGTGTAGCTGCTCTCACATTGCTCAGCTCCAATCTAACTTAGCCGAGCAACTACCCTTCAGCCTCCATGAGGAGGCCATACAAGAGTGTAAGTCAGTTGCAGGATAGACCACAATGGCCCTCCATGGTATGCATGGGAGGGTTGAGTAGGGCCCCTGAGATCTTCCCTACATGTGCCATTACATGTTTGATTTTCTGTCTTGGGGCCTTTGTTTTGCTTTTATAATGAGATCAAATCACAGACATGGATCCGAGATCTAATTTTCCCAAGCTCTAAATATGCCTTAGAGATCTTTTCTTACCAGATTATTATACTTTCTCCTTTTTAATGGCTACAAAATCATCAATAACACAGAAGCAACATTCTTTAATGATCCTCTAGTGAGAAAGATTGCCTTGTTTCCATTCCCTGCCATCAGATGATGCTGCCATGAATATGCTTGGGTGTTCCTGCGTGTGATAGTGGGAGAAGATATGTCTTGATTTTGGCAGTCTGGGACACTGGCATTAAACTCTGGTACATTTTACTATTTGGCCTTACTCAAAGGCCTTTATTATTGTTTTCCCAAGTTGCAAACAATTTTATCTAGACCCAGAAGGGAAGGGAATTGGTCAAAACAACCTGATTAGTGAAGTGGTAGAGAGAGAGGATTTGAACACAGCTCTGTGGGCTGCAAGACTGATGGGGGACACAGTGGCCTGGATAGGAAGTAGCCTCTGTTGCCATGGCAGTAAGGAAGATGCAGGCAGTCTGGAGAAGCCGGCCATTCTCTATGCTGGTTTTGGGTGTGTCTCTAAAGGCTTGACCCTGTCTCAGTTCCACACCCTAGAACCTACCGCTGCTTCCTGAATAGAGCCCCTGCCCCTGGAGGCAGGACCTGACCAATCAGCCAATCACCCTGGAGTCAAGGTTATTAAAAACAAATGCACTACCTGACAAGCAGATGGGCTTTTTCCTTCAAACCCTTTTACACATCTATCGCTGATGCAGCTGAGTGGGAAGCAAAGCAGCTTCTGCAGCACTCAGCATATTTTTTTACCCAGCCCCAAACATACTCCCTATTAGTGAGATCTAATTAATTTCTTACTCAGATTTACTTGGAGGCTCCCAGTTACCAAGGAAAAACCCTCAGCAGATCTTGGGCTTCTGTTCCATTTTTCCCTCTGAAGTTGCAAAGGGACACTTTCTTTCTCAGAATATATTACTTAAGGGCAGTATTTAAAGCAAGAGGGTTAGAGACCAAGCAGAGGTCAGCACTAATTGGCAAGCGGAGGGAGAGTGAGTAATTAATTAATCTTCCTTCCACTCAGCAGGCTAGGCAGGCAGCCTGTTCCTCGAACTGTTTGTTAATTCACTAAAACCCACACTGCCTCCTTATTTATTACACTGAGTGACAAGTGACTCTGCCTCGGTTTCTTTGAGTCCAAGCTCCTGAGTGTCCTTTGAGGGCTGTGTTTCTCCCCATGCCTTGCACAAGGTCAACCACAGGGCTGAAGGTCCCTAAATGTTTCAAAGATGGAAAGTGCTCATTCCTTCCTTTAATAAACGGTTCACAGCTATGACGAACAAGTGGTACTCTGGACTCTGGGTTTGTCTGAGTTAGCGGCTGTGTTAGTTTTCTATCATTATAAAAAAATACCCCAGATAACCAATTGAGAAAGAGAAAAGTTTAATTTGGTGCATGGTTTTAATGTTTCCAGGGCCAGGGATAGTTCAGTGCCTGCCTGGCAAGTGTGATGTTGTGAGTTTGATTCCCAATATTAACATTAAAATTAAAAAAAATGTAGTTTCCAATTCCTGATTAGGCAGACTCAATATTTTTAGGATGGAGAAGGGGGTAGTTGTTGCATAGATTTGGCAGGGAGTGTGTGTGAAGCAAACCACTTATACCACACTGAGGAAGAAAAAAAGAATGAAGGAAAGGGGCTGGGGGCCCATGATCCCCTTTGAGGGCACACACCCAGTGACCTAAAGACTTCTTATTGGGCCCCACTTCTTAAAGGTTCTACTACATCTCATTAGCACCAGCCTGTTTGGAATAAGCCTTTATTACATAGACCTCTGAGGGACTCATTCAAACCATAGCAATGCTCAATAAATAAGCAAATGAAGATATTCAGTGTACAAGGAGGAGTCCTGGAAAGAAGTTAAAATTTTGGGGTTCTCTCCTGGCCAAATATAGCTTCCTTTGATCTGATAGGAAGGCCTAAGAGACCCTCTAGGACCCTGTCTCCAATTGTAGAGAAGACTTAGTAACTTTTATCAGAGTGAGTAGCCCTTCAAGGATAGATGGATGCTGCTCCCTGAGTTACCAAATGTTACACAAATTTAGTCTTAGGGCCTGCTGTTTTCAGACTGAACAGCAGATGCATTCAGGGATAAGCCCCATAGACATAGCAGATAAATGACAAAGGCCAAGCCCAGGGTAAGGTGGGCCAGGAAAGATCTGTTGAATTTTTCTCAGGCAGAGCTGGGCTTTAAAGCCCTATTCTGCCGCTGCTTTGCAGAGGCCTCTCTTGAAAGCCATCAGTTTCTCTGACCATCTCTCACTTCCCACAGTTTTTATGAAAACTAAAGGAAGCAAAGCAAAGAATTTTGAACTTTGCACAATGATTAGCACCTACATTCAGGAATCTGATGGCCAGAGTTCAAGTCCAGACCTTAATATTTCTGACCTTAGACAAAGCATTCATTGGGTGTTTGCGCTACAGAAAATAGAGCTGTCTTTATAATTATCCATAAACTCTCCATAAATAGTAATTAAAAACACATAATTACACAGCACACAGTAAGTCTGATTGTATAGTGAATTTAGGTGGCCTCTGGTGTTTCATCAGAGTAACCCGGAGCATGTAGGGGTGCATCTGTTTGTAGGTATTATAGTGCAGTATCTTGGATCTAGAATTCAGTCAAACTTCTAAGTCCTGAGAAGATCCTGAGCCTGGAATGAAGCAAGATCATCCTACTCCATAGAGAAATTAGTGATGAGGAATTGTCACCTCAAAGTCCTATGAGATGGGTATTCAATATGTCAGAGTGTTGGCTTCCTTTCAGTGTGTGGTTCATTTTGATTGCTGACTACAGTAGTCAAATTGCAAGATGTCTCGTAAAACTGATAAACACACTTCTGTGTATGTCTGAGGAGGTGTTTCTGGAGATTACTGGCATGTAGGTTAATGAGCTCAGTGGGAATATCCACCCCACATGTGGACAGCACCATCTAATAGGTTGGACCTGGAGGGAACAAAAGTGGAAGGAGAAGAAATTACATATACTCTCACAAGCTCTATGCTTGAACAGAGCTTCCCACCACCCACAGATATCAGATTCTAGATTCTTCAGCCTTGGATGTGCACTCAGACCAGTGACTCTCCATGGGTCTTTTAGGCCTTCTGTTTCAGACTGGGGCTACATCACTGATCTCTTATTCTAGGATTCCAGTATATTGGACTGAGAAGCTATTGGTTTCTTCCAACTATACCTATTTGCTACAGTTATACACATTTCTGCTGCATGATATCATTTATCATAGACACTCATCAAGAAAAGATGCCTGTACCATGCTCTTAGACCTTCAGATGTATGACCTAATTAAACCTCTTTTCCTTATAATATACTCAACCTCTAGTATTTTTTTGTGGCAACAGAAAACACATGAAGATATGAAATTTGGGTGAGTGAAAGATCAGAAGAAACGAAAAGCAGATGGTGGGACATTTTGACATTCCCGAAGCACAGACACTCTCAGCATGCTTGTAACAAGTTTGTCTTTCTGAAGAATGGGAGAGGGAGCAGAGGATTGGAGGTAGGACGACTGCTCTAGGTTTTTTACTTAGCAGGCAATTTTAACACAATTTGATGATCAATGATGAAGAGCCAGCCAGAGGATGGAGAAGATGCATATATTTTAGCCCTGTGGGGAAAGTGGACATGGTCAGGGAGGGCTTCTTAGGGAGGTAACTTTTTTATTTTTAAAAAAGCAAAATAGAAAAATGGATAGAAATAATACAGAAATTTTTTTAAATATAAGAAATCAACACCAGTTAATATATTGCATATTGTTATCTGATAAGTAGTTGTTCAGGTTACAAGATCCACACATAAAAAATGAACAAACAATGACAGCACACACCATTTGCTTTGATGAACTAACAGATAATTAGGAGTATAGTTATCTATCTTGCACACATATATACATACATACAGTTATATGTGTACATCTACATACATATAATCTTTTCCTGTCTTCCATTTCACCTTTCCCCAGTTGTTTTTTCATTTTGAGCATTTTCTTTCCCTTTCATTATTACAATATCTATTGTACATTTTGCATCTTATTATTTTCAGTTTATTATTATTATTATTATTACTATTTTACACAAAGTTGAAAATATGATATTTACAAATGTGAGTCTGATTTATTTCAGTTAGGAGGATAGTCTCAAGTTGCCTCCATTTACCTAGAAAAGTCTCAAGGTCATCCTTTTTATAGTTAAGTAACATTACATTGTATAAAAATACCACATCTTTTTCACCCATTCTGCTATTGCTGGGCATTTTGGTTGCTTCCAAGATTCAGCTATTACAAACTGCCCTGTTATAAACATAGGTGCACATATATCTCTGTGACATGACATTTTCAAATTTTCTGGGAAAATATCCAGGAAGGGAATAGCTGGATTGAATGGAATTTCCAATCCTAGTTTTTTGAGGAATATCCACACTCATTTACACAGTGGTTGCACCAGTCTGCTCTCCCACCAACAGTGGAGAAGTGTTCCTTTTTCCCCACAGCCTCACCAGCATTTGTTAACAGTTGACTTCTTGATGGCAACCATTCTTTCTGGAGTGAGATGAAACCTCAATGCTGTTTCAGTTTGCACTTCTTAAATGATCAGTGATGGTGAATGTTTCTTCATGTTTTTATTTGCCATTTGTATATCTTCATCCAAGAAATGTGTGTTCATCTCAAATGCCCATTTTTGGAGAGGATCTTTGAATTTGAGGGGCTTAAAGTTTTGCAAATCTTTGAATGTTTTGGATATAAGTCCTTTGTCTGAGGGATTGCTGCTAAAATTCTTTCCCATTCTGTGGGTTTTCTTTTCACTTTGTTGGTGATTTCTTTTGAAGTGCAAAGACTTTTTAATAAGATGAGATCCTAGTTGTTGGTTCTTTGAAGTACTTCCCATGCAGTTTGCATTTTGGTCATGAATTCTCTGCCTACCCCTATGTCTCCAAGATTTCTACCTACCTTGTCTTCCAGTAGATTTAGTGTTTCTGTTTTAATATTTAGATCTTTGATCCATTTTGACCTTAGTTTAATGCATGTGTGTAGTTTCAGTCTTCAGCATGTGGAAAGCCAATTTTTCCAACATCATTTATTAAAGAAGCTATCCTTCTTCCAGTGAACATGTTTAGCTACTTTGTCAAATATAAGGTGGCTGAGTGTCTCTGCAGTTGTGGTTGCCTCTTCTAATATGTTGCATTGATCCTCAGGTCTATTTCTTTGCCAGTACTGTGCTGATTTTATTTCTTTAGCTTTGCAGTATAATTTCAAGTCAGGAATTGAGATGCCTCTTACTTTGCCTTTATTGCCCAGAGTTTCCTTTGCTATTCTATGTTTCTTCTGTTTCCAAATGAATTTTAGGAATGTTTTCTCTAGATCTTTAAAGTATGCTGATGCTATTTTGATTGAAATTGCATTAAATATGTATAACAGTTTTGGGAATATGGCCATTTTCACAATGTTGGCTCTTTCTAACCAAGAGAAAGGAATATCCTTCCCTTTTCTATTATCCTCTTCAATCTCCTTTTTTAGAGTAGTATAGTTTTTAGCATATTGGTCTTTTACATTCTTGGTTAGATTGATTCCTAATATTCATTTTTCTAGATGCTATTGTGAAAGTGGATAGTTCCATAATTTCTCTCAGTGAGTTTTTTGTTCATGTACAGGAATGCTATTGATTTTTATGTGTTGACTTAGTATCCCATCAATAGCTGATAGTGAGATATTCAAAATTGTTATAACTTCTTGATTAAACTTTGGTAATTCACACATTTCTAGGAATTTGTCCATTTCCTATGTTTTCCTCCCTATGTGAGTAAAGATTATCAAAGTAAGGTATTCATGATCTTCTGAATTTTCATCTGATCTGTAGTAATTTCACCATTTTCATTCCTTATTGCACAAATTTGTGTTTTTTCTTTCTTTTTCTTGATAAGTTGGCTAGATACCTATCAATTTTATTTATTGTTTCAAAAAACCAACTCTGATTCATTAAATCTTTGTATTGCTTTCTTAGTCTCAATTTAGTAAATTTCTGCTCTAATTTCCTTTTTCCTATGAGATTTCAGCTTTACTTGTTCTTCTTTTTCTAGAAGCTTGATGTGTTGCATTAAGTTGTTTATTTGTGCTTGTACCATTTTTCTGATGTAACAATTTATTGTTATATATTTCCTTTTTAAATTTTATTTTAAAGAGGATAAAATTAAACAGAACAAAACAACAAAACAGATAAGAAAACAATGTAGGAGACACAGATTTCAAAGCAAGACAACAAAAGATCTTTACTGTCTACCATATTGTCTCTTGCTTTCTTCCAAACAGTTGTCCATATCTTCACATACAATGAGTCCATACAAAACAAAATAGTATAAAACTGATCAGAACAGGATGATGAAGGAATTTTAGGTCTTCAAAACCAGACAATAGGGAAATCAACAATGGCTGCCATAATGTCTCATTCTCTTCAAAATAGCTGTCCATACCTTCATGTGTGTTGAAATTAAACAATACAAAACAGACTAAAGTCACTCTGAACAAAGAATAATAGTTATGCTGGATTTTACATCATGATGCTACAAAATTGGCACTGGGTACCTTAGTGTCTCTTTTTCTTCAAAGTAGCTGTTCATTTCATTGTGCATTATAAAATTGATTTTCATAAACTGTTTAGGAGAAGTTGTATGCATGTATGAGTCTCTACGTGTATGCCTATCCTCTGTATTAGAGGCAAAAACAAAACAAGACAAAACAAAACAAATTCCTAGAAAAACACAAAACAAAAAAGACAAACAGGAGCAAAGAGCCCAGAACACTGACAATATAGACCTTCAAAACAAGGCGGTATGAGCATAACTAGGGTTGTTATTTTACATAATGATCATCAAGAGTTCCTCAGATCACTATACAATAATATCAACAATTGTTCCAATCCTATGAATGTCAACTATTTTGTTCCAAGAACTTACAGAATTTGTAGCACAATCATCTTAGCTACCCTAAGTGTGTTCATATAATTTAGATATTTTTTTTCTTTTCCCTTCCTTTCTTTTCCTCATTTTCCCAGAGATATTATGTTTTCCCCTTTAAGCAGATTCTTATTCTTTCACTATATTTATTGAGTGTTTTGCATCTTATGTAGTCTATGACTTCTTAAACTAGGGAGACTATACAGTATATATACATGTGAGTTTGATTTATTTCAGTTATGAGTATGGTCACAAGTTGCATCCATTTACTTATAAATATCTCAATGTGATCATTCTTTATAGCAGAGTAGTACTCCATTGTATAAAAATACCACGTCTTTTTTATCCATTTCTCAGTTGATGGGCATTTAGGTTGTTTCCAAGATTTGGCTATTACAAATGGTGCTGCTATAGACATGAGTGAACATATATCACTGTGGTATGATGTTTTCAGTTCTTCTGGGAATATGCCTAGAAGTAGAATAGTTGGGTCAAATGGGACTTCCAATCTAAGCTTTTTGAGAAATCTCCAGACTGATCTCCACAGTGGTTGCACCAGTCTACACTCCCACCAATAGTGCAGAAGAGTTCCTTTTACCCCGCAGCCTCTGCAACATTTGTTGTTGGTAGTTTTCTTTATCCTGGCAATTCTTTCTGGAGTGAGATGGAATCTCAGTGTGGTTTTAATTTGCATTTCTCTAACAACCAATGATGCTGAACATTTTTTCATGTATTTTTTTGCCATTTCTATTTCTTCATCTGAGAAGTGTGTATTCATCTCAGATGCCATTTTTAGAATGGCTCTTTGAATTTTGGAGATTAGATTTTTTAAAATTCTTTATATGTTCTAGACAGAATTCTTTTGTCTGAGGGACCATTCACTAAGAATTTTTCCCCATTTGTGGGTTTTCTTTTCACTATTGTGGAGATTTCTTTTGACATGCAAAAACTCTTTACTAGGACATGATCCCAGATACTGATTCTGTGAAGTATTTCACATGTGGTTTGATTCTTGTTCATGAATTCTCTACCGACCCCTATGTCTTCAAGATTTCTACCTACTTTGTCTCCCCACAGATTTAGTGTTTATGTTTTAATATTTAGAGCTTTGATCCATTTAGACTTTAGTTTAGTACACGATGAGAGGCATGGGTCTAGTTTTAGTTTTCAGCACATGGAGAACCAAATTTTCCAGCACTAGTACACAGTGTCTTTCTTCCCGTGGATGTGTTTGGTCCCTTTATCAAAGATAAGGGGCTGAGTGTGTTTGTAGTTGCAGTTGTATCTTCTAATATATTCCATTGATCTTCAAGTCTGATTTTGCTCCAGTACCATGCTGATTTTATTACACTAGCTTTGTAGTATAACTTTAAGTCAGGGATTGTGATGTCTCCTGCCTTGCCTTTGTTGCTTAGAATTGCCTTTGTTATTCTAGGTATCTTCTGGTTCCAGATGAATTTTAGGAGTGATTTCTCTAGATCGGTGAGGTATGCCAGTGGTATTTTGATTGGAATTGCACTAAATCTGTATAACAATTTTGGGAGAATGGCTATTTTCACAATGTTTGTTCTTTCTATCCATGAACAAGGGATGTCTTTCCATTTTCTTAGGTCCACTTCAATTTTTTTTCAGAGTATTATAATTTTCCCTAAATATATCTTTTACTTCTTTTGTTAGATTACTTCCTAAGTATTTCAACTTTTTGGAATTGTCAAGGGTATGTCTTCTCTTATTTCTCTCTCAGTGATTTTGTTGCTAGTGTATAGGAATAGTATTGATTTTTGAGTGTTGACTTTGTATCCAGCTATATTACTGAATTTATTTATTATACCTAGGAGTCTTTCAATGGAGTTTTGGGGGTCTTCTATGTAGAGTATCATGTCTTCTGCAAATAATGGTAATTTAACTTCTTCTTTTCCTATCCTTACTGCTTTTATTACTCCTTTTATTTCTTTCTCATCCAGTTGCTTTGGCTAGTATTTCTAGCACTATCTTGAATAGGAGTGATGATAATGGACATCCTTGCTTTGTTTCTGATTTTAGAATAAAAGCTTTCAGTTTTGGGTCATTTAATATGATGCTGGTTATTGGTTTGTCATAGATGGCTTTTATCATATTGAGGCAAAAACCGTTTCTTTCAATTCTCTGTAAGGTTCTTATCATGAATGAGTGTTGGACCTTATCAAAAGCTTTTTCTGCATCTATAGAGATGATCATGTGATTCTTACTTTTGGCTCTGTTGATGTGGTGGATTATATATATTGATTTGCATTATGTTGAACCATCCCTGCATTTCTGTGATGAATCCCAGTTGGTCATGGTGTATAATCTTGATGATTTGCTGCATTCTGTTTGCCAAAATTTTGTTGAGAATTTTTGCATTTGTGTTCATTAGGGAGATTGGCCTGTAGCTCTCTTTTTGGTTGGGTCTTTTTCTTAGGTTTTGGTATTAGAGTAATATTGCTTCCAGGAATGAGTTAGGGAGAATTGTTTCCTTTTCAATTTTATTGAAGAGTTTGAGTGGTGTCGGCATTAAATCTTCCTTGA
Source organism: Dolichotis patagonum (assembly GCA_004027295.1). Classification (NCBI taxonomy): domain Eukaryota; kingdom Metazoa; phylum Chordata; class Mammalia; order Rodentia; family Caviidae; genus Dolichotis; species Dolichotis patagonum. Next base: position 58,089 of record PVJX010004091.1, on the reverse strand, counting down.
ATTTCTTGCAAAATTCGGCAGTGAATCCATCTGGACCTGGGCTTTTCTTTGTTGATAAGGATTTAATTTCATTTTCAATTTCGATAATTGAAATTGGGTTATTCAGCAGTTTTGCATCTTTTGACCCAGCTTTGGTAATTCATATCTTTCTAGGAATCTGTCCTTGTCTTCCATGTTATCAAGCCTTTGAGAGTAGAGATTTTCGAAACAGGTATTAATGATCTTCTGTATTTCAAAAGGGTCTGTAGTTTCATTCCTTATTGCATGAATTTGAGCTTTTTCTTTCCTTTTTAAAAATAAGTTTGGCTATGTTCTTATCAATTTTATTTATTCTTTCAAAGAACCAACTCTTTGAATCATTGATTCTTTGTATTGTTTTCTTAGTCTCTATTGCATTGACTTCTGCTCTGACCTTTATAATTTCCTCCCTTCTTTTGGCTTTGGGCTTGACTAGCTCTTGTTTTTCTATATGTTTGATGTGTAACATCAGGTTGTTTATTTGTGTTCATTCTGTTTTCCTGATGTGGGAGTTCACCACAATAAATTCTCCTCTGAAGACTGCTTTCATGGCATCCCACAGGTTCCAGTAAGATGTATTTGTATTTTTGTTTGCTTGTAGATTTCTGTTTGCTTGTTTAATTTCTTCCATGACCCACAGATTGCTCAGGAGTATATTATTCAATTTCCATGTGTTTGTGGGGGTTTTGCAGTTTCTTTTGTCATTAATTTCTAGTTTCACGGCACTATGATCCGATAACATGTGTGAGATAGTTTCAGTTCTTTTGCATTTACTTAAGCATGTTCTGTGGGCTACCATATGATGTATTTTAGAGGATGTTCCATGTGCTGCTAAGCAGAATGTATTTTCTGATGTTGTTTAGTGGAACACTGTGTACACATCTACTAAGTTCATTTGTTCACAGGTGTGATTCAGTTCTGTTATTTCTTTGCTGATTTTCTGTCTAGTTTATCTGTTCCTTTGTGTCAATGGTGTGTTATAGTCTCCTGTCATAATTGTGTTATTGCTTATTTGACTTTTCATTTCTGTTAATATTTGTTTAGTATAGCTGAGTGCTTCCGAACTTAGTGTATATATATTTAAGATTTTTATCACTTCCTCTTAAAGTTTTCCCCTAACTAGTACATAGTGACCTTCTTTATCTTTTTGGATTTTTCTTGGTTTGAAGTTCACATTTTCTACAAACAGAGTAGCTACTCCTGCTTTTTTTTGGGGGGGGGGAGATTCTGTTGCATGGAGTATTGTTTTCCATCCTTTCACTTTCAGCCTATGAGTTTCCTTTTCGTTTAGATGGGTTTCCTGTGTACGTAGGTTGGATGTTGTTTCTTGATCCATTCTGCCAGTCTGTTTCTTTTAATTGGTGAATTGAGGCCATTTACATTAATGGTTATAACTGATATATATTGGTTTACCTTTGGCATGTTTTCTTTCTGCTGTTTATTCTTTACCTTTCCACTCTGTTTAATTGTTTGCCTTGCTTAGTGGTTTTTTCCTATGTCTGTCTAGAATGACTTTCAGTATTTTTTGCAGGGTTAGTTTGGTGATTATGAAGTTCTTCAGCTGTTCTTTGTCATGGACGTATCTTATTTCTCCATCCATTTTGATGGACAGTTTTGCAGGCTACATCAGTCTGGGTTGGAATTCATTTGCCTTTAGGATCTGAAATACTTCACTCCATTCTCTTCTTGACTTCATTCTTTGTGTTGAGAAGTCTGCTGTGATTCTAATAGGTTTTCTTTTATAGTTTATCTGTCTTTTCTAACAGCTTTTAATATTCTGTTCTTATGTTGGATTTCTGGGGTGTTGATTATTATATGTCTGTGTGTAGTTTTATTTTGGTTATGGATTTTTGGAGTTCTATATGCTTCACCAGATCTGTATGGCAGTTTCCATTCTCATGTTTGGGAAATTTTCAGTTATTACTTCTGTAAATAGCCTCTTGATATGGTTTGTGTTGTCACCTTCTTTTTCATTTATACCTATCAATCAAACAACAATACCTATGTTGTTTTTCTTTGGATCATCTTGCTGCTATTGCATTGTTATTTCCTGATTCCTTGTTAATTTTAAAATATCTTTCCTTTCCTGTTCACTAGCTGCAACCTTGTCTTCAAGGTCTGAAATTCTACCTTCACTTTTTTTTCTTTTTTTTTATTTAAAGAGGAAAAAAACAAAACAAAATAAAACAGAATAAAGGGTAGCGACAATACAGTATTTCAAGGAAAAAAGGAGGAGTACAATAGCAATAAAACCTAAGAAATTATTACTTGACTAATTACATACTGACTTCTTTGAAATAGTTGTTCTAATTACGAAGTTAAAACATGTAAAGTAGACATTCAATCAGTGAGACTGTTAACAGTTCTGCTCCACGATCTGACAAAAACAATATGGTCATCTATCTTACCCACTCAAATATACATGCAATTATATCAATAGGGTAAAATTAAACACAACAAAACAAAGCCATGCAGATCACAAGAAAGCAATGTAAGACATAAATTTCAAAGCTACACAATTGGAGATATTCACTCTCTATCATATTGACTCTTGTTTTCTTCCAAATAGTTGTCCAGATTGTCGCTCTTTATAGGAGGCAGTGAGACCCAAAACAAGCAGTGCACCCAATAGGAGTGAAAGGGGAGGAATTGTCTAAAAAACGGAGGCAGAGGATACTGTTAATGGGGTAACAAGATTTAAAATTTACATTATTCTCACCATTCTGCTTGGATGGATTGTATGCTGTTCCAGTTTGTCTACTTACGCTAGACTTGAGGACATGGTCAGCTATCCCAAAAATAAGAGGACATATTTTGGTAATCACCTCTAATTTTCCTATCAACTTAACCTGAAGCCCTTTATAACTTATACTGTCTTATTATGGCTGATCTTATTTGAATCTGGTTTGTTAGATTGCTACTTTGTATTGACAGATCTTATTTAAAACTGTTGTGATGGATAGCACCAAGTCTAAGAGCATAGGCAACTATACTGATGACGACAAGATTCACTAAGATACCCACTCTGGTCTGACTATCACTTGCTTTTGAAGTCTTATAATGTCTCTAATGTTTTGTTTTTATTAATGTTATTATATACTACTGAAACACCATGGTAACCATTGTAGATCACCTTGTATTGCGGTTTTGTGTGACTTTTCTGCCTCATACTTTTCTAGGAATTGTTTTATCTTGCTTTGTTTTGTTTTTTCCGGCTAATATAGAAATGATAGATATATATGTAGAGACTCACACATATGTAGAGCTTAAAAACAGCTTATGAGAACCAACTATATAACACATGTTGAAATAAACAACTACCTTGAAGAAAAAGAGACACTACAATACCCAGTGCTGATTCCATAATGTCATGATGTGAAGTCCAGCAAAACTATCACTTTTCATTCAAAATGATCTTAGCTCGCTTTGCCTTGTCTAAGTTCAATACACATTAAGGTATGGACAGCTGTTTTGAGGAGAATGAGAGACGTTATGACAGCCATTCATGGCTTCCCTAATGTCTGGTCTTGAAGACCTGTAATGTCCCCCTCGTCCTGCTCAGATTAATTCCATACTAGGTTGTTTCATGTGAATTCTCTACCTTCACTTTTGTTGAGGCAGTTTTGCCAACTTTCAATGGAATTTTTGATTTCTATATATCTCTTTGACTCTGCCTCATGCTTTCTGTTTGTTTCTTATATTTTTCATTCAGGGTTTCCATCTTTTTACATTGTTCCTCTAATTTTGAAACTATGTTTTCTTTAGATAAGTTCAGCATTTCTTTCACTACAGTCATCATCTTTTTTTTTTTTTAACCTGGGAGTCTATTTCTGATCTGAGTTATTTTATAGCTTCCCAGAGTTGTTTCTTTACTTTAGTTGTTATCATTTAAGGAATTTCAGTTGTATGGCTTACCTTTTTTTCTGTGTCTATGTCTCCTAGGCTTGCTTGGGTTGGCCTGGAAGTTTGCGATTGCATTTTGTACTTTCTTTTTGTCATTTTCTTATATTTCTGTGTTTCAAGTGATGTTTCAAAGCTTCCCCCATGCACTGGTAATCACTTGGCTCACTTTTGTCTCCCAGAGCAGACAGCAGGCAACTGGGTCATTGGACATGACCCAGTTAGGACTGCGGGGACCTCCCATGCATCATCCAGTGATTTGGGACACAGGGCATGGTCTTACCACCTGGGACTGAAGTTCCAAGGCATCATTGTGCACTTGGATTCAAACCCCATGCATGTTCAGCTCCCAGGACTGAATTTAGGCCCCTGCTAGCTGCTTGGAGTTCACTGGGCTTGGCTCATTGCTATATATTTCTGTCTTAGGACTGCTTTCTTTGTTTCCCACAAGTTTTGCTATGTTGTATCTGCATTTTCACTGAATTTTAAGTATTGTTTAATTTCTTCTTTAATTTTTTCTGTAATCCATTGGTTGTTCAAGAGGTTGTTATTTAGTTTCCATGTGTTTATACACATTTTTTAGTTTCTTTTGTCATTAATTTCCAATTTCAGTGGACTATGATCAGATAATATGCATGGGATAATTTAAATTCCTTTACATTTATTTAAGAATGCTCTATGTTCTAATATATGGTCTATTTTGGAGAATGTCCCATGCGCACCTGAGGAGAATGTGTATTCTGGTGTTGTTTGGTAGGACACTCTGTAAAAGTCTACCAAGTTCATTTGTTCACACGTTTGATTCAGTTCTGTTACTTCTTTGCTGACTTTTTGTCTAGTTGGTCTATCTCTTTGTGATGATGGGGTAGTAAGGTCCCCTGTTACAATTGTGTTATTGCATTTTTTATGTCTATTAGTATTTGTCTTATATAGTGGGTGTTCCTGTATTTGGAGCATATGTGTTTATTGTTGTTAGCTCTTGTTCTTTAGTTATTCCCTTGACAAGAATGTGGTGACTTTATTTATTTTTTTTTTATCATTTTTGGCTTGAAGTTCACATTGTTTGCACACAGAATAGCTATGCCTGCTTTTTTCTGGGTTCCTGTAGCATGGAATATTGTTTCCATCCTTTGACTTTTAGTCTATGAGTTTCCTTTTGAGTCAGATGTGTTTCTTGTATACAGCATATTGTTGGATCCTATTTCTTGATCCATTCTGTCAATCTATTTCTTTTAATTGGTGAATTGAGGCCATTTACATTTATGGATAGAACCTATATGTACTGGCTTAGCTTTTTCATTTTATTTTCCTTTTGCTGGTTTCCTTCTTTTTCCCTTGCTTCACTGCTTGCCCTGCCTGGTAGTGTTTTTCTATTGTTTTTTGGGGGAATTGTGCTCATTTTTGTCTCTCTATAGTGTATCTTTCAGTATTCTTTTTAGGCTTATCTTAGTAGACATGAATTTCTTCAGTTGTTCTTTTTCATGGAAGTATCTTATTTCTCCATCAATTTTGAAAGAAAGTTTTTCAGGGTACATCAACCTGGGTTGAAAGTTGCTTTCTTTCAGGGCTTGAAATACTTCATTACAAGCTTGACTTATTTTGAAGGTTTGTGCTGAAAGGTTTGCTATGATTGTAGTTGGCTTTCTTTGCTAGGTGACTTGTGTATTTTCTTTATTAGCTTTTAGTAGTCTGTTTTTATGCTGAATTTCTGGGATCTTAATTATTATATGTCATGGTGTAGATTTATTTTGGTTATGACTGTTTGGCATTCTATATGCTTCACTGACCTATATGTCTGATTCTTTTCCCATGTTTGGGAAATTTTCTACTATTACTTCAGTAAATAGTTTTTTTATGTTATTTGCATTGAATCCTACATTTTCATTGATACCTATCAATCTTGTATTGCTTCTCCTTGCATCATCTTGAAGCTATTGAGTTGTTATTACATGCTTCTTTGTTATTTTTAAAAGTTCTTTCCTTTCATGATTACTAGCTGAAATCCTGTTTTGAGGTCCAAAAGTTTATCCTCAGCTTCATTCAAACGATTTTGCCGGCTTTCAGCAGAGTTTTTTATTTCCTGGATAGCTCTTTGAATTTGTTTAATGCATTCTATTTCCTTCCTAAATTGTTCATTTAAGATTTCTACCATTTTCCCATGTTTCTGTACATATTTTGAAATCTATGTCTTCTCTAGCTGTGCTGAGCAATTGCTTTATTAAAGTTATCATTTTTCTTTACTTGAGAGATTATTTCTAATCTGATTTCCTCTACAGCCTCATGGATTTGTTTCTTTATTTCACTTGTTATCTTTTCAGAAATTCCAGATGTATGACTTCTAATGTCTTCTATTTAAAAGTCTCTTGTACTTGTTCTTGAAGGACTAGATGTTTGAGTTTACATTTTGCTTTTTTGTTTTGTCTTTTTCACCTCTTGGGTTAATATTTTGAGCTTTTTTAATCCCACTAGTCTCAGTTGGTTATCATTTTGTATTAGGATCCTACTGCACAATTGATGTTTGTCCAATTGCTGAGTCTCACAATGAAGGGGAGGGCAGTCACCTGAATTCCTCCTTCAGGGCCTCTTGGGTGAGTCTTATATTGTCCCTGGGCTGACTAGCCTAGGAGTATTGATGTAAGCCAACCCTTAGCTCCTATTGCTACTGTGGCTTTAGGTTGTTCCAGGATGCCAGATATACCTGTCTATATTGCATGCCTCAGCTGACCCTACTGTGTCACTGGGGGTCTCCTAGGCCCTTTCAAGTTCCTCTGGGTTAGGGGGAGGCCTTGTTAGTATGCTCCTCAACACACCCAGTGTTCTCTGTATGGAAGAAGGACTCTTCCATACTCCTGCCCAGCTGGTCACGTCCTACAGTGGTTTTGGGGTGATGTTGCTGCTTCTGTTAACCTGCTGAGGTCCTCTATGTGAGGGGGAAACTCACCACACTGCTGCAGGCCCTTTGAGATCCTCTGTGTGTGGGAGGGGTTTCTGAAACTTCCACTATCCCACCAGAGTTCTTCAGGTGGTGGACATGGTTGCTGATGGTCCGTGGGCTGCTGAGGTCTTTGGGGTGAGGGAGAGTTGTGACCAACACTCCCTCCATCCAGAGGTCTCCAGAATGGAGGAGGAGTGGCAATCAATGATTCCACCACCATCAAGATCTCTGGGGTGGAGGGAAGGGACTCCTGATGATCCTGCTGGCTTCAGAGGTCTGGGAGGTGCCTTTTTTTGGTATAGGGGATCAAACTCACAACCTTGTGCTTACCAAGCAAGTGCTTAAGCCACTGAAGTAAATCCATGGCCCCGGGAGGTGACTTTTTATCAGGATCTGGAAAGTTTGGTATTTCTAAAATCACTTTGGAGAGGATATCCCAGACATAACTCATAAGATCCCACAAGTGAAGGCAGCATCAAGTTCTTGGAGATATTTCATAAAAACTATAATGTCAGCCACTTACAGTCACCACTATATAGTGACATCTCAGTCCATATAGAATCAGGTATAGAATTGTGGTCCTAGTAGGTTATAATGGATTTGAGACATTCTTGTCATCTGCATGAGTGCTGATGTTGGCATAGAAAACCTATTCTGCTATCAGTTATATAAAAGTATAAACCAAACTATAATGTGCAATGCATAATATATGATAATGATATAAACAACTATATTACTGGTATAATCTATTTTTATCATTATTTCAGGATGATTTCCTACTTACAATAGTTTATTGTGAAATGACATGCTGTGTAATCTCAGCAGCAGTCTGACCCATCATGTGGTTACTGCATCTCTTGTTTGCACCAAGAAGTTATGTGAGTGCTTTTCCTAAACCAGTTAGGTATATGTAAGTACACACTTATGTTCACATAATGGTGAAATTTCCTAAGGACACACTTCCCAAGAGTTGCTCTGGCATGAAACAGTGAAAGACTGTACTAAATCAAGAACTAGAGAATTCAGGGTGACCCCGTGACAGCCTTTAACTTGTCCAAGACAAATGACCTGCAGAAGTTCAAACCTAGGAACAAAAATCACAAGTCACTTCTCACCACGCCTGGACTGATCCCTGGCATTTATTTCTCCATTTCAAACTCACCACCATGTTGCTGTGCAAAGGCTATCATCCCCACTTTAAACATGAAACATCCCGTGAAACAGCCACATCTCATTTACATCACAGTGGTCTTCATGCTGCTCCAGTGTGGGGTAAAAGTAACAAACTAAGATGCCAAAATGTTCTTCCAGATTTCTGTAAGTTCCCTGGCAGTCCCTCTTCTCCATCCTCTCCCCATGGAGTGTCCACCCCTGCCATGAGTTTCCCAGATCTGGAGTTGACCCTATCACCTATGCACTCCCCTTCCTTCTGAAAATAGAATCATGACTAATGGAAACGGAAAAGCACCAACTAAAATACAATAGTTCCAAGAGTTTTGGGAATCTCCAAGACCAACAACAGTCTTCTCCAAACTTGCCCCCAGGTGAAGAAACTAGCATGAGCATTCTTCCCATTTGCCAGTCCTGAAAGTAGTAATGGTCACTTTTAATCCTCAGAATGGAATCAGGTCATACCCCAGGAAACCTAATTTATTCCTGTCTCCTTTTTTCCCCCATTCTGACCAACTGTTTCTTTTCTCCTCCCTACCTGAATTCTCAGGGACTTTTCTCACCATATTGGCCAGAGTCATACATCCTCAGTTCTTTTCATAAATTTCAAATCTAAACCCACCATAGACTCACAAGAATGAAAAATCCACTGCTTTGTACAATTACTTGGGCCTAAAAGAAAGATCAGGTTTCTCCTGTGTTTCCACCCAATTATGAGCATGCCCACCTGTAGCCCTCATGTATCTGACATTCACTTCCATCTCTTAGAGAGATTATAGTCCCAGAAGAGGTGGAGTGTCCTGTACCTCTTATAATACTGTACTCACGCAAGGATGTGTTCATCTGAGTTTGCCCTTACGCAGTTTCTCCTCTGTAAATCACTCCTGACATTTTTCCTGGGCAGCACAGGAAGCTGTCTTCTCACCTCAGTACTGAAAGGCCATCCTGCCAGCAGGAGCTACTCAGTGGCAAGACCCCTATAGAGCTGAAGTCTCTCTGTGTTTCCTTTAAAGGTCTTGGGTTTAAGAGCAGGACAGGTGCAAATTCAACCAAGAAACAGAGGGGAGTAAGACCTGGAGTCCTCAGGGAAGTCTCCTTTCTCTATAGTGATCCCAGAATGTGTCTCAGTCATGCTTTCATCCAATCACTGCCCACAGTATGATTTTAAGACTCCAGCATTGTTTTTAGCCAGCACTCCACTCTGGTCTCATCTCCTCACTGTAATCCAACTCTTGCTTTCAAAGCAAGTACCCATTAGAGGGACCAGGTCCTCTTCTTTGATTCCTCTGTCCTCTCCAGTGCTTGTAAGTCTCACCAAAAAAATGATGAAAGCCCTGAAAAGTCCCTAACACTTAAATAAAAAAGGATGTATAGCAGGTTAAATATCCTTTGCCCAAAATGCTTTGAACTGGAAGTGTTTCAGATCTTTAATCTGTTCAGATTTTGAAATATTTGCATATACATAATGAGATACCTCAGGGATGGGATTCAAGTCTAAACATGGAACTCATTTGTGTTTCATATAAACTTTATACACACAACTTTAAAGTAATTTTCTATAATATTTTTAATAATTTGATGCATGAAACAAAGTTTTGTGATACAGAAGTTTCTGTTTATGGTACAAAGGCAGTAGTCAAGTTTTAGATTTTAAAGCATTTTGTATCTTGCTTTTCTAAAGTAAAGATGGTCATTCTGTTCTTTAATTTAAAAAAAAGGATACTGTCAGAGAAGGAATACAGTACACTAAGGACAAGAAGAGACAATTGTGACTTAGAATAGCCCTCACAGACTAGGAGGGTCTTCCTGCCACCACCCAAGCATCCTCTTGGTATCTAACCTGGAGTCCAACTAAGAGTTTCAGGTGATGGATAGAGCTAATGTCTGCAATCCTGAGGCCACATAGCTTTTCTGATACTGTTTTGGTTTCGCATGGCAAACAGAAACAATGAAATGACATCCAGGATTTGGAGGCAGGTTTATTTACTTTCATGGACAGTGTTAGGGATCATTCCCAAAATATCAGGCCCCAGAGGCTCAGGGGGGTGTATGAGGACTCCAAAGGCAAGTACAAAGGCAGAGCATTTGCCTCTCTTTGATTAGTTCTTACAATACAAGTCGTAGGGACAAACTATGCATCACAATTACATGCCCCTTCTAAGAGACAGAGCAACTGGAACTGCAATATGCACTATCATTTGGGCAACTGAAGTACACTAGCTGGGTGGGACATTTTCTGCTACAGTTCTCCCCTTTTTAAAAATTCCCAGCAAATCTTTGCTGGGCATATTACATGTTATCTTCTGAGACAAGGCCCAACTAGAAGCGATAATATTAGATTTGTCATTTAGGATGGGATCTAGCCAAAGTCTCTGAGATGGAAAATTTTCACCAGGAGTTTATGTTTTATTTCCCTTATAGAGTTTCTCCCTAAGTTACTTCTAGGAAGACATATATTTCCCCTTTAGTGGTTGTGTTTTGCTATTACTCTGGCAAGGTAGTGAGGCAGTTAATCTGCTCTAGGAGAGTGTCAATGTTCCTTGAACACTCATCAAATCTTGGTTAAGTCTTTGATTTATTGTTTTATTGAGGGGGGGCAGCCATCCGTAGAGTTTGAGGCAAAAATCATCAAGCAAGGGGTGTGGAGCAATTTTGTGAACAGTGTCCTCAGGCTTATGTCATTGATGGACTGGCAGTGTCCATTGTGACCAGATCAGAACTTTGAGTATTTTGTCATTTCAGAGTGAACTGTATGGTCCAGGAAAATTATCTAGTATGTCTGAGGCTAGATTTCTGAGACTTGTAGAGGTAGTTAATATTCACCTATGTTATAAGTATGTGTCTACAGGTATAGCTGGTAGCAGGACCCTATAAACGCCTGTCGTCTTTTCAGTGCATGTAAGGAATGTCCTGAGCCAGACCGAGTAGTTGCATATAAGCACTAACAGATATTTGTAAGCCCTGTAAGATTTTATTCTTGTGTAATTTATCTACATATTTTTAAGTGAGGAGAGTCCACTACACTGCATGAGGTTAGAACCAATAACAAAGATGCCAAAGCCTGAGCTGGCTGCAAGGTTATGAGTGCCAGCACTGAAGCTTGAGCTTGCCTAACATATGGCCAAAGAGATTTTGGCCTCTGGGTTGGATTATTTCTCATTGGTGGCAGGTTTCCAAACAGCAGCAGGAAGCCAGAGCAGGACACAATTAGCCAAAATGTAACCACAGCATATCTAGCCTGTCAGATTCCATTCCTAACACAGCTACTTCCATTCATAAACAGAGGGTACTTAGCATCTATAATGGCATCCATTGTCCATTTTTTTAAGTCTGGTCAGATCAAGAACAGTTTATCAGTCAGTTCCAGGCAGCCTTAGTCTGGTGGGCCCAGCTTGGTGGACAGGATTGAGTGATCCACAAATACTCAGGAGGTCCAGTATATCATGTATCACCTGAAAAGTTAAGTCTCAGCCTAAGGTGAGTTTCAGCTTTCTTGATCAGAAGGACAATGGCTATTAAGAGTGTGAAGGCAAGGGGGGAGGTGGGAAGCAGCCCTTAGCAACTGGATCCAAGTATTTGACCATGGGCTCCGGGTGGCCCAGCTGAAGAAGGGAGCCAGGTATGGCCTAACTCTGAGCTCATCAGACTGATGAAAGGAAGCTTTTGAGATTTCTTTTAATCTGAATGGGCTTTTTATTTATTTATGTTTTTAGCATCCATAGCTCTTATAATTTGCACATTGGTCTTTGGCCAGAGGGTATGGTTGTCTGTCAGACTGAATTTGCTTGCAGATATCGGTGTTCTGCATAAAGGCAGTAACTTTTGGTATATTGTTGGGCTTTTTCCTCACCTCTTTGATGTCTTTGAGAAGCACTTGACTGGGTTGTTTCTAGGCAGGATGACCTTTGGGAAAGGCCATGGCAACTCATTAATCTCGGATGACAGTCCAATATTTTCTCAGTTAAAATGTGGAACTTAGAAGGAGTTGCTGACGGTCATCTCAGGTGGGCATTAGATGATACCATCTGACCAGGATAGGAAGCAGAAGGCTCTAGAGTGACAGCCTTTGTGGCTTAATGCAGGCAATCTCTAGCTGGAACCAGTTCAACTGACTGGAAGTAGGTGAGTTAAGAGAGGTGAGTGAAGTCATAAGTGCTGGTAGCAACTGTGGTGGCAGGTGCCAGGGTGGAATTCTTAGGAAGAATGGACCTCTTTTTTTCTTGTTTTTTCTTTTTTCTTTGAGATGTAAGGAATGGTTTAGTTTCATTTTTAATTCTGTAAGAGTCCTTTTTCCTGCAGTCAGAAACTGTGGGTTTTAACTAATTAATTCCAATCTCTGACTTCCTACTTGTGTGCTCTGTATCCTTGAATGATGGTACAACAGACAAAGAGTGGGGGCACTCAGAGAGAGACTATTTGGATACCTGCCTGGCTGCACCCCTTGCAGGGATTTAGGTATGACTTAGCTAAGGAGAGTACAAGGCCTGTCTTATGTCTTATGTCAATCATCACAGAACTGAGATCCCAGTCAGCCACCACACCCAGTGCTTCCCAATCTTGGTACACAGATGGAACAGCCTATTGCTTATGCTGTTCATTCTGTCCATTTACACATGTATTTAGCAAGCACTCAGAGGTTAAACATTCCAACTCCTTTCCCTTGAGGGTGATCCTGACTAATAAGAGTTGATCAGACTCTCCTTCTACTTGAACTGAGGAGAACTGACAGACAGACTGACTGGAGTGCCACCAAGTATCTTACTGGAATCAGACAGGTAGGCAGACAGACAGACAGATTACATCCTCCCTCCTAGGGGTCCAATGTAAGCCACTTTAGCAGGGAGCCAGAAATCCTCCGCCAGACCTCTGAGGGGACTTTCAGAAATTTTGAGGGTGTACCTTCCCTGTCAGAACCTGGAGAGATCCTTGTTCCATCCATGAAGACCATAACTGGCAACCAAAGGTCAGCATTTGTCAGTCTTCTAGGCCAATGCAACAGATGCAATGGTAAAAAGAAACACCAAAGTAACACCCAAGATTTGGAGACAGATTTATTTATGTCAGTGGGCACTGATCTCAGATCATTCCCAAAATATCAGGCCCTGAAGGCTCAAAGAAGAAAGGTTTTATGCAGTCTGCAAGAAGTACAAAGATAGAATACTTGACTGTCTTTGATTAGTTCTTACAATATGCATCCTAGTGACCCACTGTGCATCACAGTGACCAGCCATGTCTAAGAGACACAATTGAAACTGCAATAGGAACTATCACCTGGGCAATTGAAGTATACTGGGGGGGGCATTTTCTGCTACAGTTTGATTCTGTGCAGTAGAAAACTACCATTCCAGACAATTCCAGATTGGTAATGTGATTGTTCCTCCAGTCATTAACATACTAAGTGGAGAAGTTTGTTACACCTAGATTTGGTCATTGCTGTTGCTCAAAAAATGTACTGCTGAGACTAGAAAGCCTTAGAGTTAACAGAAACAGATATTTTACAAGAATCACAAAAGGTCTTGACCTTTAGAGAAAACTACCAAAATGAAGTGCATCTTCCTGGTTCTAAAAGCCTACACCTGATCCAAGGATGTGATGTATTTACCAGTATCTAATAGCTGCTATAGCAAATTGTCACAAACTTGATAGCTTAAAGCAACACAGCTTTGTTCTCTCATGGTTCTTTAGGTCAAAAGATCAAAATTAGTCTCATGGAACTAAAATCAAGATGTCAGTAGAGCTGGATCCTTCTGAAATCTCTAGGGAATCTGCTCCCTGTGTCTTCCAGCTTCAAGCAGCTTCCTTGTCATTCCAATCACTACTTTCTCATCACACCACCTTCTTCTGACTCTTACTCCCAGCATTCCATTTATAAGGGTTGTTGTGATCATCAGGCCATCATATACCTACCTCCAGACCCTTAGCTACATGTGCAAAGCCCTTTTGCCACATAAGATAGCAATAACAAGTACTTGGGAATGGACAGACTGGAAGAGCATTATTAAGCCTCCCACAATGGTCCTGATGATTTAGAATGGCAGGTGCTCAGATTCTATATGTGTGTGTATGTGGGTGTGTGTGTCCACACCCATGTGTGGGTCCCTCCCTTCTTATAGGCTTTATAGAATAATGCAAAGAAAAAAAGCAATCAAAGATACCCCTTGAAAAATGTACCCCTTCCCTAGGAATGTCCTCTAGGAGACCATGAAGGGAAAGGAAATATATATCTCTTTTGTCCAAAATAATTACATGTTTGTGTTTGTGCCACACACATGTAGCTTCTGCTTCTCAATCAATTGCTGGAAGATAAGAGAAAGAGAAATATGAAAAGAGGAAAAGCAGCTGGAAACTGTCAGGCTAGAAACTTATATTTTTTTATTTTAAAGAGAATAAAACAAAACAAAACAGAACAAAGCAAATCAGAGCAAAACAATGTAAATAACACAGGGTTTCAGAACAAAACAACAAGGAATCAACTTACATTTTTGCCTCTTATCTATGAAATGAGGATGATAGCCCCACTCCACAAGCACCTGGAGACCATGGAGTCCAGTCATATTTTTTTTCTGTGCCCAGAATTGAGATCAGGGCTTTTTGCTTGTCAGGCAAGTGCTATGCCACTGAGCTATATTCCCAGCCCCAACATGGGGTCCAGTACCATGACCTGGGTGTGAGGGATACATGGTTGAAGGAGATGCAGCCCTGCCCTGTGACTACACCCAGGCCATCTGGGGAGTAAAGATAAATGCACTCCATCATACAGCAGTCTGAAAATATGGTCATGAAGGTGAGAGTAGCCAAGCTGCTGGCGTGAGTCCTCATTGCATCATGTCAGAGCCTGGCCATCAAGAGACACTGCTGCATGATCTGAAAGTGAGAGACAAGTGAGCTTCATGCTCACTTCGGCAAGCCTTGGGCAAAGGCTTGATGGTGCGTTTGAAGTGCCAAGGAATGGATTTGTCTCTTACTCCATCCCTCCAGGTTGCAGGAAGATAAGACGAAGTGACATGTGTGAAAAGCACTTCATGTACGGCAAGGCCCTGGGCAAACAGCTGTGAATGGAAGTGAGAGAGGCTTTGCTGTTACCCATGGGTCAGTGGCACTTTCTTCTTCATTGTGGCTTCTGTCAGCAAAACAGGAGCAATAACTTTGATATAACTTTAAAGGATGTTTAAGGGATATAGGAAGCAAAGTGGAAGGAGTTTGGGAATAAAACATTGTTAGTAGGATGTTAACATGGACATCTATCATTGGTGGCCAGGTAAAGCCCTCCAATTATCTGTGTCCTCAGTAGTACAAACCAAGAGGGTCTTCCCACCTAGTTCATAAATCTGGCTTCTGCCACCCCTGGATGCAT
This sequence comes from Dolichotis patagonum, assembly GCA_004027295.1. NCBI lineage: Eukaryota > Metazoa > Chordata > Mammalia > Rodentia > Caviidae > Dolichotis > Dolichotis patagonum. Next base: position 42,712 of record PVJX010004091.1, on the reverse strand, counting down.
CTGACTACTTCTCTTGCACACTGTGTGCCCCAGCTCCCCCTGAAACATGCTGGCATCTCTATTTCGTGAACATCCCAAATTCCACTGCCTTAGGTCTCCGGTACTCAGTGAAGTACCCCCTACCAAGCCTCCCAAAGCTGGCTCTGAAATGGAACTAATTTGTAAGTTGAGGACTTAATGTATTTGAATGACTAAAGTTCTAAATGAACACATGAATAGTGAATGAAAGGATTCCTGGAAGGGAATACATGTTTAAATGCTTTCAAATACTGGGCTGCATTATTTGCTGTTTTCAGGAAAATCACACAGCTGTTGATAGCACCCAGACAATCACAGGAAAATAAAAGTATGAATATCACTTTAGAATTCATAATTTTAATACAGCTTTCTTTCCATAACAATTATGCATATCAGTGAGTGTAATCATCATTATATTTTTATTTAGAGAAAAAAACAGAAAAAAGAGTAAGAATAATACAGAATTTCAAGAAAATAACAGTAAAAAAATCACTAGTTATATATTACATATTGTTTTCTTAGAAATAGTTCTTCAAGTTACAAAATCAAAGCATAATAAGTGGACAATCAAACAATGACAGTACAAACTATTCTGTTTGTTGAACAAACAAAAACTTAGTAGTATGGTTATTTATCTTGCACACTTAAACATATATACAATTGTATCCTTTAGAGCACTTTATTTCCCTTTCATTATTACAATATCTATTATACATTTTAGATCTTATTATTCTTTCAGTTTTTTTATACTAGAGAAACAACACAATATTTATTGACACGCATGCATTGTATAGTGCAATCATGGTTGGTAGCTAGTATAATTATCATTTTAACAGATGAGAATATGAAAGCACAGGAAGTCTGTGTTACCTGGCTGAAGTCAGACAACTTAGTTATGATGGAGCCAGGTTGCTAAAATAACTGTTTGAGAATACCCTACATGGTACCCCTTCTCTGAGAACGCTGACTAATAACTGTCCTTTGTTCTGGAAAAGCTTCTTATTTCACTAGCCTACTTTGTATTGCTATAATGAAATGTCTGATGTTGGATAACTATAAAGAAAAGAAATTTATTTCCCTCACAGTTCTGGAAGTCCAAGGGCATGGGACTATTGTCAATGGCTTCTAGCCCTCAGAGGGGATGGCATCACAGCAGGAACACATGTAAGAAGGAGAGGTCACAAGATGAGACAGGATGCAAAGGGACAATTCCAGGATCAGTCTCAGTCTCCTGTGACAACTGCTTCCTGAGAATGAACCAGGGTCCTGTAACAGTTACATTAATTACTTCCATGGTATCACCCTCAGTGACCTTATCTCTTCACGCCAGGTCCTGCCTCCTAAAGATCCCAGCACTTCTCACACCACCAACTGGGGACCGTGCTGCCAGAACATGCACTCCAACTAGACTCACCCCAGGACTGATTCCTTCACTCACTCAGCCATTTCCCACCAATGGTACAAACTCTGTGCCAGCTGTTTGCACAGGTCCTGCCCTGAGCTGGCCTCAGCCCATGAGCAATGAGGACCTAGTCCCCTTCAGGGAGGCACAGCTACCCTGTGCCCTGCTCAGTGGGTGCAACCTAGGGGGCTGTTCACCTCCCCCAGGTGTGACATGTGACCTTCTCTGGCCAGTTCAAGTCACAGTGCTTCAGTCAGCACTGGTACCTGGCCCATGCTAGGTGAGCGAGGATCCATCTTGGAATGTTTTTCTGGAAATTTTAGAGGAAAAATAACTTTCATTCCCTGAAGGCACTGTTTACATGGTGGAACATAAGTTTAAAGTTATCAGTGACTATGAGAATAAGCCCGGTGCAAAGATAAAGCAATTTCCTGTTGATCTTGTAATGAGTAACTGGATCAAGGCATACCTGAAGGTAGAATTCTATAGACATTTGCATTTTGTGAGCCTTCAATTGTCTTGTTTTGTCAAATCCTGTTGGGATAGGTTTTGATATCATTATCCATTTTTTATAATTGAAAAATAAAATTCATATATAGCTCTGGCGTGCAATGTGATGTTTTGATACACACACATTGCTGATTCAAGCTAATTAGCTTAATTTTTTATGGTGAGAATATGTAAGACCAACTTGGATAGCAAGTCTTGAGTATATTCTTTATTAACTATAGGCACCATGGGGTAGGGTTGGATTTCTGACACTTGCTACTGCAAGATTCATGGTAAATAAAAGATGTGTGAGTCATTATTCTCCCAAGCAAAATGAACACAGAGTGTGAGCTCTCCATTCAGAGCCACAGAAGGCTCCCTAGAGAAAGGCACATTTGAGATAGACCTAAAAGGAGTTCCTTGGAAGACCTCTCGGTGATGGGAAAAAAGCTACCACACTGCAGGAGGATTAGGCTGCCAGATTTGGGTGGCTGGGGAGAGGTAGAAGGAGGGTTAGGGGCCCTCACACAAAGAGTTTTCAATGTCTTTCCAAAGAATTTGAACTATAATTTGAACTGCAGGTTTAAAGTAAGCTCCCTATGGGAACTTCCAGCAGGGGAGGCTGGGTGTCTGAATGAGCTTAGAACCCCTCCTGGACCAGGTGCCCAGGTGCCTTCCTCCTAGAATCCTACAGCAACTCTGCGGGAAGAACACCCTACCCACCTGCCCAAACACACACAGCTGGGTAGGGTTGGCATAATTAACCATGCTGGGAGTAATTCCAGAGGAGACAGATCAGGCTGTGGGAAAGTGTTCAGACTCAGGAATTCCTCTTCCTCTGTTCCCTCCTCAGAGACAAAGCATGACCAACCTGCAACTGTGCTCTGCTGTTGTGTGGCTTGAGGGGCTACACTGGTCCTTCTGGCAGAGTCCAGGGGTTTCCTCATGGGCTGAGAGCCACCTGCTCAGAAGAGGGACTGGCTCCTCACTACTTCCCCTTTCATAAAAGAGAATGTTTGGGAGAAACAGAGAGTAGGGCAGGAAGAAAGGGTGAAATACTAAATTATGATCTAGGCAAACTATGATTTTTTTAACAACTGAGCTGTGTCCTGCACATAGTTTCCCAGACCGGAAAAGTCTCTCCCTGGCTTGAGAAGAATTAGAGTCTAGATTCAGAATGGTCCCCAAAGCCTCGTGTGTTTGGAAAGTGATTAGATTAGGGGTGAATGGTAGCTGACTTGCTGTTATGGGGTGGAGTATGGTTGGAAGAGATGGGTCATTGTGGGTGTGACCTGGAAGTTTTTAACTCTGATCCCAGCTCTTCCCTCTACTCTGCTTCCTGGCTTCCAGGCTCAGCAGACCCTTTCCCCATGCCACTTCTGCCTAGAGCTGACCAACCATGCAAAGACTGAAGTTTCTGAAACACAAACCAAAGCAGATCTGTCCTCCTTTAAGTTGTGGATGGTAGGTATTTTGTGCCAGCAACAAGGGAAGTAACAAGGCAAAGGGAAGAGATGATATCAGGAATGAGATTTACCTCTGAAGCTGTGAAGATATAGTGAGAATACCATACTCTGAGCACGGTGCCCACAGTGGATGCCTGTGCATGGACCTGGCACACACAGGGAGCTTGATGATCTCAAAGCCTGAGGCTGGATAATGTTGCTGGGCACCCTCATTCTTTGGATCTGTGCCGGCCCATGTGCCCTCTCACCCTATTGCCATGTTCTCACTGCTGCACTGCACAGCCCAGAACCAACCTGTTTGCCACCCACCCTCAGGCTCTAGGGGCCAGGTGTCCACTAAGCTTTCAAAGGAAGTTAGTTATTCACAAAGGCCCAGGAGTCAGGCAGCTGGAGGACTGATTATGGCAGACAGATGGGCACAAGGAAAGTTTCCAATCACATCCCACAAAATTGCCCCTATTATTTTTGTAACCTGCTGTTCTCTCCATCAAAGAAATTCATTGAATATTTCCTTCTCTCTCAGCTCTGATTCACCTGTTCCCTTCACAATAAAAGCCTCCTTAAGGATATTATTTAAAAATGTTCAAATAGGAAGGATGTCAAGGGAGGGAGAAGGCAGAGTTTAGGAAAGGAAAGGGGATGTTTATAAAAGTGCATGGAATGGAAAAAATGGAAGCAAAGCTTTTGCAAACACGGGGGGAGAAGGGATGAAAGGAAGGGAGAGATATGAGGAATAAAGAATTAAGACTTTATGTATAGCTATGAATTCTATATGATGAATCTGATCATTATGTGTAGCAAATACACATAAAATGACCAAATAAAATGAGCACCCCTTCACAACAAGGACTCCTATAGATTCCTTGTCATTCTTTTGCCTGCTTAGATTTCTCCTTGACACCACATATGTAGGCACACACATAATACTCATGAACAATTTTAAGCACACTTGTTAATGCTATACACACACACGCACACACACACACACACACACACACACACAAATTCAGTTCAGTAGAAATAAATTTATATCCATAGTTTTGTTCCCCAATCTATGTTTGTATCCCTAGCACCAAAAACAGTTCTTGACACATAGTGATGGCTTTATTAACTTTTATAGAGTAAAGGATTTTATAGGTTGGGTGGAAATTCTAGCTTTAGATTCAATTAGTTAGTTTCATTGTCTAGATCAGTGGCGGTGAGCCTACTACGTGCATGCTGCAGCGGGTGTTCATATCACTGAGACCGCTAAAAGGTTGAACATCACAGGCCTAAATCAATGTGTTTAAGCCTTTCTATGCTCAACTTTATTTTTCTATTTTTCTTTTTTGTGGGGTGGGTATCAAGGATTGAACTCATGACCCAGCTGTGTTCAACTTTCTCAACTTTCCTAACTATGAAATAGGCAGTTGAAAGAGAATCTTCTACTTGGTCTGGTCAATGAAAAGATTCAATGAAATCATACGTAGAATTTACTTCATAACTGACCCTGAGTGAGCACCCAAGAAATACTAACCACTGTCACTATGATTTTCATAATGGTAGATAACTAGTCTGTTTTAAGTGGAACTCAATATGGGGACAGAGAATGTGGAATTTCAGAGAAATCCGGTAATTGGTTCAGTGCTGCACAACTGAGTGAGAGGCTAACACTGCCATAACTGGACCTCTGCTATCCATTGATGGGCACTAGACAGGAGATGGTGATGGGCAGAAAGGGTGACAGGGACAATGGGAAGTTGTGAAGGTATCATCAGAGACTAGAAGGGGACAGAGATTGTTTATCCATATTATGGTCCAGAGATCTGATGAACCACAAGCTCAAAGCTGGAAAGGTGTGCCCTTCTTTGGCAGAGCAAATGAGAGAGAAACACAGTGGAGCATTGCTAAATAGTCCACTGTATGCATAACCACCTACACACTGGCTCTGCCTCCAGCCCTCACTGCGGACCGCCACCTTGGCCTGTCTGATGTCTGTTTCATGCTCTTTCTGTGAATATGTCCCAGAATTGCTGTGTGAAGCAGTCCTTCCCTGAACTCAGTCAGGGCACACCTAGCAGGCCCGGGCACAGTGTTAAATGAGGATATTGACAGTGAATCAGCCACAGATATGCATGTGACCAACCAGTGCTATCAAAGTCAGTTCTGGGACTCTTTGCTGGAACTTTGAAAAAACAGGTTTTTTTTTTTCCACCAAGATTACTAATTTAGCAGGATTTGAATGGGGGCTATACAGATTCCTTATGTAGATAGAGTCTAAATAGGGGACAAAAAGCCAAAATGAAAAAAACCAAATACACAAAAAGCCAATAATGAGAGATACAAAGAAAGGATAGGAGAAAGAAAATCTGGTAAAATCTGTTCAGTCCTTGGATCCAGTTGTGCCTAAATCTAGTCTTAGGCTTTTATTTGCTTGAATTGATATAATTATTTTTTGTCATTGTTATCACTTGCTGCCCAAAAAATTCTGCTTAACACACTTACTCTCCACCCCAGCTTATCTGTAAGAACCAGGGCTTTTGCAGAGGGCCTATGGTATCCCAGGCCTTTACCCCAATCAGCTCTAATTATTCCCATAGAAGCTAGAGGTTATTATTCTGATGTTATCAGGGGAGAAGCTGCTGCCACACAGGGAAGTGACCTCCAGAGCTGGTTGTAAAGCTAAGGTTCAAAGCCGAAACCTCTCCCTGTTCCATTATAAAGTCCTGTGGTTTAGAAAAGAAGATCCTTTAAAACAAGAGTCTTTTGAGACTGACCATGAAGAGTAAATATGGCCCTAACAGGCCGGGATGGAAGGCCATTCTAAGCAGAGGGAACCTATGCCAAACTTAGAAGTAGCAGCTCCAAGAACCATTTTAGAAAAAAGCACATGGTCCAGGCCAGATGCTGTAGGGACGGCGTGGAGGCACAAAAGTTGATCAGGGAGCAGGTCACCCACCAAGGCCTTAAATGTCACTCTGAAACATCTGACTGCAATCTTCATTGAGGGAGTTTTCTGGGTGAAGGCTGGGCTGGGAGGAAGATGAGATGGTTGGAGAGAGGATGGGTTTAGCAGATAATGGAATGAGTGGAAGATGGGCTTGGTAGAGGGAAAATGGGATAAGTGAAGGACAGGTTGGATGTAGGACGTACTGGAGGGAGGATGGGTTGGGTGGAGGCAAGATGGGTTGGGTGGGAAGATAATGGGTTTAAGGAAGGCTGAACTGTGTAGAGGATGGTGCTGTGAGCAGGATGGACAAGGTGGAGGAGGCAGGAAGACCAGTATGAGCACTCATATGTGTGCTCAGGAGTGAAATCCTAAAGCTAGGACAAGGTAGGACAGAGAAGAAGCAAAGAAAGAGACAAATGAAAAGAAGACTGTAAAGCAGAATGGAGACCAATCTAACCTGACAACCAAGTGAATTGAGAAGAATCATAAAGCCCTCAACATTTGAAGTTACTTACAGAAACAATAACACATCTATTTTTCTGACACCCCAAAGTCATGTGAAAACTCAGTCTGGCAGAGAAGAGGGCTACCTTCTCCATGGTGCTTTGATGGGAAGTAGACTGTCAGGGAGAGGGACGGGTGGGCAGCTGGTGGGCAGCTGGCAGTCAGGAAGGAAAGGCAGAGCTCGACCTCAACCTCCATCAGACATCACTCCGAGACTGAAGAGGACCCACAGAGGAATAAGCCAGGGCTACCGTGTCCCTGGTTGGAGACCAGGCTAAGGTTCCAAGCCTCCACTAATAAGTGGGCTTCAACTCCAATCCTGCTACATCCCAGCTGTGAGTCTCAAACAAATGACTTTCCTTCTCTGAGTAACAATTTCCTCATCTTCAATATGGACATCGTTTCTCACATGAAAAGTCTGTCGTGCAAAAAAAAGGTACATGGCACAGTCACAGCTCTAAACAAGCTTCCTTTCCCACTACTGGCCCCAAGGAAAGAGGGAATGTTTCATTCAGGGACTGCAATTTACCCGTAGAACAGCTTGATATGGTATTTTTATGACTGCATTCTCTTGCTCCCGGGACAGAGAAGACATTTTATGGTGCATGAGAAGCATTTTCACTCAGCCTTTTAAATCATCCTTGCATGACTCAACACAAAATCTCTTGAACCATAAACACAATTGAATAGATTACTGAGGTGATTTGCTCTGACACGTTGGGACTCCCCCTCACCTATGTGCGGTGTTCTGTATTTGCTCTGCCAACTCAATCTGTGAGGTGCTATTCCTGGAAGTCCAAAACCATGGGTGGTGTAGCCCATGGGAGCTCATGCATAACTGAATGGGAAAATAATGAATTATCTGCACCAGGGTTTGTTCCTGACCAAATGGTTCAGTCAGGGTGGCTTTGCCTCTACAAGCAACTGCTGTACTTTTGACAGTGAGTCCATTTAAAACAGATATTTCAAAATTAATTGCTTATTTTTGTTGTAATTTAAGCCCCCAAAGCCAGGGTTAAAAACTGCAGTCCCTACAGGGCCAAACCAAAGAAATCAATAATGAGGTTTGCTGAATGTGGCATGATGGGGCTCGTGGTAAACTGCTTAGCCCAGGCTCTGTGTAAAGGAGAAAGCTTCTTTTCCTTGCCAAAACATTGTTGCCACATACACAGATGATTCTAGCGTTGCTAGAAAGTGCTCGTTCTCTATAGCTAGAAACTTGTCATGTTTAGTATGAAATTTTACATCTCAGGCAGTCCAACAAATCCTCAGGCCACCTACTTTAAGATTTGGTCCCAGACAATTGTATCAGTGGTTAAAAATAAAGAATAACAGCTAGTACTTAACAGGTAATCTTGTGGTGACAAAATACTTTCCCAACAGGCAGACTGGCTTTTAATCTTTCCAAGCCCTTGCTGAGGACTGGGATAGCAGAGAAAGGGCAGATTCACTGCTGCCTTCTGGTAGCTCCCTGTCTTACCAAGAGACAGCCATTGAGTTCTACCATCCTGGGAGCACAAGGACCCCCTTCTCCACAGGGTCTCCTGTGGGAAACATAAGAGTCACCTTGGTACCTAACTCTCAATTTCCTTATCTGTACAATAAGAAAATATCACTTAATCAACAAAGTTATTGTGAAATCTCAATGACATCACAAATGTAAACTACTAGCCTCTACTAAAAGGTTTCCTTCCTTCCTTCGTTTCTTTCTTTCTTTCTTTCTTTCTTTCTTTCTTTCTTTCTTTTTCTTTTTCTTTCTTTCTTTCTTCTTTCTTTCTTTCTTTCTTTCTTCCTTTCTTTCTTTCCTTTCTTCCTTCCTTCCTTCTTTCCTTCTTTCCTTCCTTCCAACCTTCATTTTGTCCTTCTTTCTTTTCTTCTTCCCTTCCTCTATCACCTCTCTATCTTTCTGTCTTTTTCTTTTTTTCCTTCTGAAAATAGTATGGTAAATTCAGAATTCCTGCATCCACTTTCCAGATTCTGAGGCCTAATGCTCACAACCCAGGGAAGACAGCAGCATTTGTGTAGAGGAGAGAGTTAGAATCCTAGTTTCAAATTCTGACTTTTCACTCACTGATCTTAGAGAGAAGTCTCTGACACTCAGTTTCTTCTCCTATAAAATGAGAATAAAACCTGTCTTACAGAAAAAGCACATAATGAAGCCACATAGAGATAGCACAAAATTGGGCTCTTAGAAAATGTAAAATAAGTATTCCATCCTCATTCCCTGTGTCCCAGGGAAGGTACCTCAACTCCTACACTACCGAGATAGGGTAGTTATCTGACCTTGCAGGGATTCAGCCTACAGTTCAAAGGAGGGATGTTTATTAATCTCAGCCTGAAAGGCTCCCAAGTCAAGTTTCAGAAGGGCATAAAAAGATCTGGATTCAGTAAGCCACTGGAGGGGAGGGTAGAGGGTGTTTCAGGTTTGGGAAGACCTTCAGCTCCCAGCAGAACATGAAGAAATGGAAACTGGCCTGGGTGTCCATTACATGACCACTATTAATTAGATGCCACAGCACCCAAGGAATTCTGACTGAGACTTTGGGAACAGAGTTTTATTTGTAAACTTGACTTGATCTTCACGTACAATAGATGAGGCTAAAATCTGTCCTATAGCAAAGATGCTCAGAACTGGCTACACACCTGAGGAACGTTAGCACTTCCAATGCTGGGATCCCAGATCCAAGCTGGGCCTGAGAACTGTTAAAGGTTAGTTTTATTTTTAACTGACATTAAGCATAAAATTGTACATATGTTGGGGGTACTTCGTAATGTTTCAATACATGTGCACATTGTATAAATGTTGAAGTCAGGTTAAACAGATCCACCTCTTCAAACATTTATCATGTCTACATGAGGAGCTATTCAAAATCTTTCTTGTGGGGTTTTGAAAGGTACATTATATCATGGTTATTGAAGGCCATCCTACTGTGCAGTAATGTGACAGAACTTCTTGCTCCTAACTGTAACTTAGAAGCACACCAGTCCTTCTTGCCCTCTCTTTTCCCAGCTTCTGATAACCACGATTCTACTCTCAACTTCTATAAGATTGACTTTTTTTAGACATAGGGATTTGCAAATTCAAATAAGCAGACTTGAGAGTCTTGTGTGCAGCCAAAGCCTCAAACCATAAGAGAAAGGCGAATGACAACTTAGTTCTACATTCTAAACATTCCTGCTGCTAAATTTCTTTGATGCTGGGAGGCAATTTTCTTTTCACATTTTAATGTCTCTGAAGTAAAAATGTCTTATAATCATTGTGATAAGAAAGAACTGCATTATAATTTAGTTGACAGTGCTTTCTTGATCTGGGCATCTTGGTGGTACATGGAATAATGCAATATGTCTTACAAGCAGTGATGAAAACTTGTTAAGTATTTGCTCATCTTTGCAGGGGGTTAGAAGGGCAAGAGCCAATTTCCCAAACTTAAGCGTGCATCAGAATTATCCAGAGGGTTGTTGAAATCCAGATCACTGAGCTCCAACCTAGAATTCTCCATCCAGTAGGTTTCAGATGGAAGAGGGAACTGGCATAACTAACAAGTTCTCCAGGGCCCCTGATTGAGCTGGTCACAATGCTCACCTTGAGAATCTTTGGTTAAGTGAGCAGACATGGGTAGAAAGAGAAAGGTGAAAACTGGCTAACCTCTTCTGAAATATTTTTTATTTTGATCCTATCCATCTCTTCATTATCCTCCCTTACAGCTCCCTGCTTCATTTTCTCCTGCTGTCTAAGAGTCTCTCATTGTCTGTTTGGTTTTTTTACCTACTAGGGAAAACAAGTTATACTTGCCTTTCTCAGTCTGGCTTATTTTGCTTAAGACAATGATCTCCGACCTCATCCATTTTTTCTGCAAATGACCTAGTTTTATTTCTTATAGCTGAATAATACTGTGTGTGTGTGTGTGTGTGTGTGTGTGTGACTTTTTTTTATCCATTCTTCTATTAATGGGCACTCAGGCTGATTCCATACCCTATCTACTGAATTGTGCCACAATAAACATGGATATTCAGTTACCCTTCTGGTATACTAATTTCAATTCCTTTGGATACATAACATGGAGTGGTATAGCTAGGGCATATAAGAGTTTTAATTTTATTTTTTTGAAGAATCTCAAAAAACTGATCTCCATAGTAACTGTACTAGTTTACATTCTCATCAGCAGCGTAGAAATGTTTCTTTTTGCTTGCATTCTCACTTGCATTGTTTTGTGTATTCTGGATTGTAACTATTGATTAGTATGAGAGGGAATCTCAGTGTAGTTTTGATTTGCATTTCTGTAATGGCTAAAGATGTTGAACATTTTTTCATATGCTTATTAGTACTTCTATTGAAAAGTGCTGTTTAAGTCATTTGTTCATTAATTGATTAGGCAATTTGGTGTTGCTTGTTATTTATTTGGTGTAAGACATTTTCAGTTCTCTATATAGTCTAGATATTAATTCTATGCTGGGAAAGTAGCTGGCAGAGATTTTCTTCAGTTTATAGGCTGTCTTTTCACTCTGAGATTGTTTCCTTTGCTGTGCAGAAGCTTTTTAATTTAATACAATTCCACTTGTTAATTATTTCTATCTCCGGGGCTGTTGGAGTCATATTCAGGAAATCTACGCCTATGCCTATAACTTTCCCTTGTTACCATCTAGCAGATCCATTTTGGGCTGATTTTTGAAAAGTGTGAGATAAGGATATAGTTTCAGCCTTTTACATAAGGATATTCTGTTTTCTCACCATTTCTTAAAGATGTCTTTTCTTCAACATATATTTTTGATTCCTTTATCCAGTGTCAGATGGCTATAATTACATGGCTATTTTATCCTCTCCATTCTATTATATTGGTATACATGTCTGTTTTTGCATCACTACCACTCTGCTTTCATTACTATGGCTTTGTAGTATGTTCTGAAATAAGGTATTGTGATGCCTCTAGCATTGCTCTTTTTTACTCAGAATTGTTTAACTGAGCCTTTTTTTCCATATTAAATTTAAGATTGCTTTTTCTCTAATTCTGTGAAGAATGTTATTGGAATTTTGGTGGAGACTGCACTGAATCTGTAGCTCACTTTTGGTAATATAGCCATTTAAACAATATTAATTCAGCTAATCTGTGAACACTGAAGGTTTTGTATCCTCAAGGGTCTTCAGTTTCTTTCTTCAGCATTCTGAAATTTTCACTGTAGATAACTTTCATCTCCTTGTGTAGGTTGACTCCTAGATTAGTTTGTGTTTTGTTTTTGTGGTGAATTAACTAATGGGCAACTTGTAACACCCAGCTGAACTGAGTCAGTGTGGCTCTGGGTGTGTAAGACCCACCTGAGGATGGTTGCCAACAACATAAAAGGAGAACTGGAGAAGAAGAGGGTGTACTGCTGATTCTCCTGGAGAAAATTGTCACACTGGCTTCCTGATGGGAAAGTGGCTGTTCTTATCTCTAGAGGAGCTCGGGTCCTCAGTGTTGCCGAAGGTGGCTGTGGTTCTCTTCAGGGGAGCTCTGGTCCCTACTTTGAGTGTCACTTCCAGTGCAGAACCCTTAGCCTTTGGGCACAGATCCTTCATCCCACTGGTGCAGACTTTTGACTCTTACCACTAAATTTGGGCCTTCACTGTGCAGATCCTTGATATAAATTTGCATGAGACAATGTTGTGGGCTTTAGGCCTTCAGCTGGACTCACGTAGGACATGGCTTGGGATCTAGGCCCTCAGCTGGATTCTTTGGGACAGTAGTGTATGGAGAGATCTCTTACACTCTTCTGCATTTTGCCTTTTTAGGTGAATATTCCTATAATCTTATAAATAATCCTATAAATTATATGTCCTGTATTAAATCTATTACCTTGTAAGCTCTGACTACAAGTCTTATTCTTTTTTCTTTTGAATCTATTGTAAATGCAAATGTTTTCCTTACTAGTATATTAGAAATTCTATAGATATTTTAGTGTTGAGTTTGTGTCCTGCTATCTTACTGAATTTGTTTGTCTGGTCAGTACTTTTTGGTGGTCTTTAGAGTCTTCTTCATATAGAGTCATATCATCTGAAAATATGGATAATTTGATTTTGTTCTTCCTTTCTTATTTGCAGCTTGTTTTATTTTTTTTCACTTACCCAATTGCTTTGATTAAAATTTCAGCTACTACATTAAATGGGAATGATGAGAGTGGACATCCTTGCATGGTTCCTAATTTTAGAAGAAACACTTTCAGATTTCCCCCTCAGTGTGCTGTTGTCAGCTCAGCTTTGGTATACTGCTATGGCGCTATGCTGAGTTCACATGGCTGAACTCAGTTCTTACATCAATCCCATGAAATGGTGCTTTTATTCCCTCTTCTTTTTAGGGAAGAAAACTGGATCTGTGAAAGCATGAGAGGAAAGGTTTGAGCCCTGACAGTCTGAACCCAGGATTTTTCTGTATGACCCAATGCTTCTACAGAGCTGTCACTTACAGGCAGAGTCCCCTTAGAGAAGTCATTTCTATTTTCTCCTTAGTAAAGTGATGGTAATTAGCTTCTCCCAAGAGAACTGTTATTAAAAGCCAGTGTTTCAGACTAGAACAGCTTGCCAGGCACACTGTGAGCTCTCAATAACTAACAATGGCTATTTTTACTGGCTTTAACTTGACTCCAGACAAAAGATGTGGCACAAGCAGTGTCTTTCAGAGTCACAAGACTAGATGCCCTAATTGCATTTGCCACTGACATTTGGCAGTGGGTATTCTCACAGAGCAAATGTATGGCACATGCTGGGCTTCATGGTCCCAAAGCTTGGAAGGCCTGCGGCTCAGAGGCCAACAGGTCTGAAGCAACAACCCACAGAGACACCAACATTTTGTTTTACAAGTGAAAAGACTCAGATTCAGAGGAGGAAAATGACACAGAGCTTGCTGCCATGCTGCATCCTACATGCATTTCCTAGGTATTTACCAGTGCTAAGCTCTATGCTAGGCCCAGAGAAAGAACATGAATAATGTACACACATCCTGAGGCTTCTTATTCCACCATGAGACTGGAAAAGGGTGGTGGGTTAGTGGACTATAACTATGGAACAGTCAGCAACATGTGCTGTAAGGGAAATGATGCATCTGATTTGCCAGAAGGATGGGTAAGATCACTTTGCATATGGTAAAGTGAGGCTTTTCTGAGAGATGGACTTTAAGTTGAAAATTAAAACTATATGTGGGAAAAATCTAGCAAACTAACAAACTCTTTCTTAGCACTTAATGTGTGTTGAGTTCTGTGTTAAGTTAAACTAATGCTTATAACAATACTTTGAAGTAATTACAGTTGGCCCTCCTTAATCACTATTTCTGCATCCATGGAATCAACCAGCCATAGTTCAAAAGTCTGTATTAAAAGTGTACCTCCTTTTTTTCCTCATCATTGTTTCCTAAAAATATAGTATAGCAATTATTTACTTAACAGTTACATTTTATAAGTAATCTGAAACTGATTTAAAGTAAACAGGAAATTGTAGGCAGGTTTTAAGTAAATACCAAACCATTTTATATAAGAGACTCAGGAATCCATGGATTTTGTCATTTACAGGGGCTACTGGAACCAATCCCCATAGACACAAAGGGACAATTTGTTATCATGACTCTTTTATGGATACTGCACCTGAGGCTAGCTATAGACTATGTCTTCCCAAAATTCATATGTTGTAATCCTATCCCCCAGTGTAGTGGTATTGGGGATGAGATGCTTTGAAATGATAAGGTCATGAGGATAAAGTGCTTACGAATGAGATTAGTACCTTTATAAAAGAGGCCTCAAAGGACTCCATCACCATCTCCATCTGATGGAGACAACACAAGAAGAGGGGCACCTACTGGCCAGGAACAGACTCTCCCTAGAAATCAAATTTCTAGTACCTTAATATTGAACACCCTAGCCTCCAGAACTGAGACGCAAATTTCTGCCATTCCAGCCACCTAGCGTATGGTATTCTGTTATAGCAGCGAGGCTCAATGAGGTGAGATAGTTGCTCCACTAGGAAGCTAAGGGGCTGGAATATGAAGTCCAGAGATTCTAATAAATATCTCCTCTCAGTAGCCACAGTTTACAGACTCCCAGGACAAAGTCCAGCCAGAGAAGATGGATGTAGGAGGCACTATGTATGGGGACACTGTTGGTGTGGGTGCCAGCAAGCTCTTGGTTTGACTCCCTGGTACAGAACTTTGACCAAGTCCCTGTACCTCTCTGATGCTTAGGTTCTGCCACAGTTTAGATCTGACATGTCTGCCAAAACTCAGGCACTGAACGCTTTGTCTTTCTTCAAAGATGGGCCTTTGTAAAATGATTGGGTAATGAGGACCCTGGCCTCATCAATAGACAGAAATCCATTGATGGATTCATAGTTCAGTGGGAAACTTTAGGTAGTGGGGCTTACTATGAGTAAGTAGGTTACTGAGGGGTGTTCTTTTTTTATTAACAAAGTTTATCTTTTTTATTTAAAAAAAGCAAAACAAAAAAAGGATAGAAATGATGCAGAATCTCAAAAAATATAACATTAAGAAATGATTACTAGTTGATATATTACATATTGCTATCTTAGAAGTGGTTGTTCAAATTACAAAACCAAAGCATAAAAAGTGAACAGACAATCAAACAATGACAGCACAAACTATTTTGTTTGATGAACTATCAAAAACTGAGTAGTATGGTTATATATCTGGCACACTTAAACATACATATAGTTATACATGTATACCTACAAATTGTTCTTTCCTTTAGAGCACTTTCTTACTCTTTCATTATTACAATATCTATTATACATTTTGGATTTTGTTACTCTTTTAGGTTTTTGATTATTATTTATTTTTTACACTAGATAGACAATATGATATTTACAAATGTGAGTCTGATTTATTTCACTTATGAGGATAATCTCAAGTTGCCTCCATTTCCCTATAAAAGCCTCAAGACCAGCCTTTTTTATAGCTGAGTAATATTACATTGTATAAAATCATCACATCTTTTTCATTCATTCTGCAGTTGATGGACATTTTGGTTGTTTCCAAGATTTAGCTATTACAAATTGCACTGCTATAAACATGGGTACATGCTATAAATACATATATCACTGTGGCATGACCTTTTCAGTTTTTCTGGGAAAACACCCAGGAGGTGAATAGCTGGATTGAATGGAACTTCCAATCTTAGATTTTTGAGGAATCTCCATACTGATTTCCATAGTGGCTGCACCAGTCTACACTCCCACCAACAGTGGAGAAGTCTTCCTTTTTCCCCACAGCCCTACCCACACTTGTTATCAGTTGATTTCTACATGCCAAAGACTGAAACTAGACCCATATGTATCACCATGCACTAAACTAAAGTCAAAATGGGTAAAAGATCTGAATATTAAAACAGAAACACTAAATCTACTGAAAGACAAGGTAGGTAGAAATCTTGGAGACATAAGGGTAGGCAAAGAGCTCATGAATAAAAGGCAAACCGCATAGGAAGTACTTCAAAGAATCAACAACTAGGATATCATCTTATTAAAAAGTTTTTTCACTTCAAGAGAAATAAAAACAACCAACAAAGTGAAAAGAAAACCCACAGAATGGAAAAGAATTCTAGCCAGCAGTCCCTCAGATGAAGGACTTATACCCAGAACATACAAAGAATTGAAAAACATCAAGGCCCCCAAATTCAAAGACCCTCCCCAAAAATGAGCATCTGAAATGAACACACATTTCTCAGATGAAGATATACAAATGGCAAATAAATACATGAAGAAATGTTCACCATCATTGGTCATTTGAGAAATGCAAATTGAAACAGCACTGAGATTTCATCTCACTCCAGAAAGAATGAAGGGATGTTCTCAAAGGGTACCTTTTGTCTCAACCCCTCTGGCTCTCTTTTTCTGCTTCTGGCTACTATGAGGTAAGCAGCTATTTCTAACATGGCCTCTCCACCATGATGGAAAGGCCCTCCTCACAGGCCCACAATAATGGTGCCAAGTGACCATGGATAGAAACTTTTGAAACTGAGCCAAAATAAAGTATTTCCTCTTTTCAAGTTGCTTTATCTCAGGTATTTTTTCACAGTGAAAGACAGCTTGCTATCTCATTTAACTGTTCCTTAATTTTATAGCCACAGTTACAGTGGGCAGTGAAATTAAGAAGTTAGTAGCAACCCTAGATGCTGGTTTAAAGACCTAGTCAGCTGATGTACATCTAGTCTTGTTTTGGGCACATGAGAGAGGTCCTTGCAATTTTAGAGTTATTTTTACTACTGTTGAACATCATGGTGAAAGTATCCTTTCCTCTGCTCACTAGGAGAGCCCCAGCACCATCAGAGTTGCCTATCTGACTTAAATCAGTACTTGCTAAGTACAAAGTCAGGCTCCAGCCATTACATTGGTACTCAGCCTGATCTTTCATCGCCTTGGAAAGATGCAAATAGACCCATCTCCTGCCAATACTTTCTTGACTCTCAGCCATGAAAAGTCTTTCCTTCCTGAGGACTCTGTGCTTGAATGATTGGGAGGTGGTGAGGAACTGGATCCATGAGATGCAAAAAATAAAAGAGGAGCTAATTGTTTCCCTTCCTCATCTATTATAAACCCAAACTCCTTGCCCTTGGCTGGGGATGCTTAGCAAGGAAAACACACGTTTTCTTTGCAGCCTTGGCTGTTTCTTTTTGGCTTCGGTCAGAGTTGGCAGCATTTCCATGGATTCCCAGCCAGGATTCTAAGGCCGTTGTGAATGTGAATAGACGCACACCAGCCTTTGGTTCCAAATGTAACTGCTCAGCTCACAATTTCCCCATCTACCTCCACACCACTGTTTCCTTTCCACCCACAACTGGGCTCTGATTCTATTCGGTTCTGCCAGTATTCATGGAGCACCTATACAAACTCAGGCCTCAAGCTGGTGCAAGGGTGCAGGCACTGCTCCAGCACATGACTGCCTTTGAGGACTGCGAATCTCAAGCAGGCCAGAACTGGTCTTTCTGTTCTAAAACTGTTTCAGTATCAGGGAGGCAATAGCTGCTCACCAGTTTCCTCTTCTTCTTGCGCATACTGAAAATCCTATTTCCCAGTCACCTGTGCTATTGAACGTCTCCGTGGGTTATGGACTGAATCGCGCCCCATTACAATTCATGTGTTGAAATATAAAACCTTAAGACATCAAGTCATTCTGTCATTCTTACATGGAAATGCAATTGTCACAGATGTAACAAGTTTCAATATGACGTCAGAGTAGAGTAGGATATTACTATAGTAAAGCAATACTCTCTATATTTGTATCTTTATAAAAAGAAAAATGTAAAGGTGGAGAGAGAACACTGTTTGAAAAGGAAAGGTGAAGATTGGAGGTGATGCATCTATAAATCCAAGAACTACAAAGACAACACCTGGAAACCATAGGAGAGGCATGAAACTGGTCCTCTTTTGCACACCTTGGGGGAACCAACCCTGCCAACACCTTTTCCTGGACTTTCAGCCTCTAGAGCTATGATACCATAAATTTCTTTTGTTTAAGTCACTTAGTTTGGGGTGACACCCACTATGTTCTGGCAGCCCTAGAAAATTAGGATGAACTGTTCTAACCACTCAGCTGACAACTCTCCATCTGACTTTACACCACTGCTCCTTTCACACCCACGAGGAAACTTAGAATCTAGTTTGAGTCATCCTGTACTACCAGAACACATATCCATACCCAAGAAGCCGGAGCAGCATGGAACGAATATGCCATGTGACTGAATTTCAACCAATGACGTGTGATTAAAAGCAGTGTGTGCCCCTGACCATCCTTGCCCACAGAAACTACGCTGGTACATGTTTCTGTCCATGACCTTCTGTGCTCTGTCCTCTCTCTCTGCCTCTAGGGTGTGAATACAGAATGACTTGATGCCGTGTCTTGAAGAGGCTATGGCCTCCAGAGCTTGGGTCTTTGACTCATAGAGAAATTACTCTCCCATAAAATTGAGTGAGTTGACACAATAGAAAAATGGATTTATTTAATAAGCCACTGAGATTTGGCTGTGAGAAAATGACCACAGTGAGTTGAGTATTCATCTGTAATCACAGATGTTCATCTGTAATCACAGCACTTGGGAGGGTGATGCAGGAGAATCATGAGTTTGAAGTTGGTCTGGGCTACCAATCAAGTTTGTGGCCAGCAAGAACACAGAAAGACCTTGTCTCATAAAACCAAAAAATGTAAAATAAATATATAAATAAAGATGACAAGAGCTTGAACAGGTCTACAGAATGATGTCTTTGTAAAGAACAGAAAAATGTCAGTGATGCAGAGAAGAGTGTTGCAGGAGACACTGGAATGCTGGTGAGACAAAGGGAGCATGTGTCTGCATGGGAGGAACTGTACTCCAGACAGAGAACATGGCTCAGATGGTAGCATGGAGGAGGAGCACAGACCCTGTATGTTCTGAGAACAAGGGCCTGATTTGTCTGGCCACAGGCAAGGAGGAGTAACGTCCAGTGGTGAAGCTAAAGAAGTAGGAGGAGTTAGATTACGGCGCTTTGACAGCTCAGATGAATTTTCACTACCACCACCAGCTTTCAAGTTTCTGACACCACAGCCACAGAAAGATGCACATTTTAGATCACAAGACCAGACACAGTCATCCACGTCTCACTATAATAGAAAGTCACCTCAAACAGTCTCAATAAGTAATACTCCTATCATTTATAAAGCAGGTCTGCTACTTTCTATTTTGTTCCATGCTACACACACACACACACACACACACATACACACACACTTTAATGCTGATATCACAACAGATATCACAATGACCATGTGTGTGAAAAATCACTGATATTGGCCATGGAATTGAATAACTGACTAAGGTTCTTACCCATAGATTCTGAGGCAGAGTGAGGGCAGCCATCCTAGCAGGAGAGTTCAGGTGTTCCAGGAAAGAGGGCTTTGCTCAGGGTAGAGCAGATTTGTGGTGGCTATGCAGGGAGCTACTGGAATCAGAGTATCAGAAATGGCTCTGTCTCTTTCTAAGGGTTTGGTTGAGCCTTGTGGGAGGATCTCAAGGCTGGAGGTGGCCAGGTGCTTTCCTGATCTGGCCTTGCTGACTGATATGTGGTCAGCTTCTTTGGAGGGAAGGCCTTGCTGAGGTTCTGGGAATTAGAGCCAAAGGGCAGAGAAGAGAAGGGGAATGTTCATGTCAGCCTCGGGAGCAGCCAGTGACTCGGTGCCCACTCTAGTGTAGTTGGTGTGAGTGCATATGAATGTGTTATGTGTGTGTGAGTGATGGTGAGGCTGTGTGTATAATTGTATGAGTATACATGTAAGTTGTACATGTGAGTGCAGGGATATGTAAGTGTGTGAGTGTACTGGGTATACATGCTGAGTGTGACTGTGAGCAAGGGTGTTGTGCGCCATTGTGAGTGGGCAAGTGTGAGCAAGCAGGTGAGATTGCTTGAGTGTGCACACAGAGGTGTCTGAGAGTGTGCACATGTGATTGTGCGGGCTCCCCCACCACACCTGAGTTGGCTTCCTCAGGTGTCAGTTCTCCCTTCAGCACATTTCATGGGTGACCTGGTCCCAGGGTCTGGTGGGAGGTTTTGGAGTCAGACAGACCTTGTGTTCCACCCTGGGCCATGCTCCATACCCACAGGTGAGCATCTCAGTTACTTCTGTCTGAGCTTCAGTTTCTACATCTGCAAAGTGGGTGAGCCATCCCTCTGCTGCAGGGTGGTTTTGTGAGGCTCTTCAGAGTAAGGTTCCTTGCATGCTGAAATCTGGGAGGCACCTCACAGGGAGGAATGCTCAGGGTTCAAGATCATCCCGAGAGATACCTCTTCCAGTACCTGCTGTGATTTGCCTATTCCTAAACCCCTTTTGCTCTATCAGTCAATTACTACCCACAAACTCCTTGCTGTCACCCTCTCTACTCTGCCTCTGAAGGATCCTGTTGGATAAAACTGGGAACTAAAGCTTCCACACCTGGCCTGCCAACAGCCACATCTGCATACATCTGTGCAATGAGCACAGGACATGTGCCTTTCCTTTTGTAGGCTGTTGTGAAGAGCTGATAAATTACTGCACTTGGAAGCGCTATACCATCTGTACAGGAGATCGGGGGGTGGGGATGGGGCCACATGGGTCACAGAAATGTTGGTATCTCAGGCAAGACCCTGGGAGAGTTCTCAGGCAAGACCTTGGGAGAGCCAGGAGGCCGGCATAGCTCAGGATGCTGGATACAGGTGTGGGCTGCCAGGGCTGCAGACAGTGGCTCCTTCCCTCCTTCCTCCCTGCTCCTCCCTCATTGTCTGAGCATATTTATGATTGGGTTACATTGAAAGTAAGAGGAACAGAGTGCCCCAAAGAAGAGTGTGGGCATCTCCTGGCCTCTCACCTTCAGAGAGAGCTGATGGCAAAATCTAAAGATCTTCACCATCCCCGGCCCCTAATCTTTGCACAGCTCAGCTCCCTGAGCAACGAGAAATAAATCTGCAGCTTTTCAGGGCTAGAATTCTCTTGATTCTTACTGGCACCCAGTTTCCATGGCAACCTGAAGCTCTCCTCTGCCACCTTCGGGAATGTCATTAGGCTGTGAGGGGTAGGCGGCAAACAAAGCCGAGACATGTCAGGCTACAGTGCACAGCTGAGAGGGCAGCGCCGCAGGGCAAAATCCCTTTCCGTGATTTTTTTTTCCTATTGAATAAAATACATAAACCATTTCCTTACATCCAAGGAAGGCTTTTCTTTCCTGAAGGAAAAACAAAACAAAACTAATAAAATAGTCTTCAGTGCCTAGCGAAGGAATTGGAAACCAAATACTCGTGTTTCGATGAAAATAACACAATAATAGCAATAAGGACTTTGTGTGCTGTGCTGTGCTGTGTGATATTAGATTCTGCCATATACCCATTTTATGAATGAGTAAATTGAATTTAAGGGAGGTGAATCTACCTGTGTAAGCTCACAGAAGCAGTGGAAAGTAAGGTGGGGACTTGCAACTTTCTTCTGGTGCTGAGTTTCTTCCTCAGAGCCCTGCTTAACACAAGGATTGGCTCCACCGCATGCCACGGGAAACAGTGATGCTGCCAGACATATCTGGATTTAGAACCCAGATGCCTCTGAGGGAAGTAAGGGATACGGGACTTCTTGGATCTCCATTTTTAGGCGGTGGTGCTGATGAAAACCTTGAAGAAACCCGGATGTCTTAGCCCGTTTCCTGTTGCTATAACTGAATGCTCCAGGCCAAGTAATTTATGAAGAATAAAAATTAATGTGGTTCACAATTCTTGAGACCAGGAAGTCTTAAAGTCTGGTACTGGATCTCTTGCTGCACTGTAGTGTGGCAAAGGGCATCAAGTGGTGAGATAGGGCACGCATGCTGCTACTTTGGGTCTCTCTTTTCTTAAAAAATTGCTAATGCCATTAGAAGGAGCCTTACCCTCATGACTGCATCTAACCTGTTTCTCAAGGGCTGTACTGCCAAGTACCATCACCATGTCAATCTAGGGATTGAGTTTCCAGCATATGAACTTTTCAGGGACATGTTTTAACCATAGAACCAGAGACCTAGTGTCTCTGGAATCTACTGCCACACAGCCTGCATGACTCGAGTTTCTGTTTTTGTTTCCCTAACTTCTGCCTCTTTACTCTAATCCTCCCCTCAATCAGGCCACAAAAATCTACCCAAACATGACCTGGTCACAATGTCTCCTTTTGGCTCAGTAGCAAAAGGTGAACTCTAAGCTTCATAGCATCATTCTCTGGATCCCTCTTTGAGTTCATGAGTGGTTCCCATGGTATCATCCCTGAGAAACATGCACAATAGTACAGATACACTGAGTGTCAGCAGCTTAAACAAGCATACCGTGTTTCCTCTGACCCCTTTTCCTTTAAGTTAGTTGATCCTTCTGCTTGGAAACTCCTGGCCAAACATTGAATTTCAACCTATGTCATCTCCCTCTTCACCTCCATGCAGACTTACAAGTACCTTCTAAAATTACCTACATATTCATCTGCCTCCTCCACTAGACTGTGAAGGCTTTGAGGACAGAGACTACTTCTGGTTCATTTCAGTAGTTTACCATGCAGTAGGCACTTAGGAATTTTTAAATGATCAAATTACATACATGTATTCATACCTGCATATGGACAGTGAGAACAAAGGGTGGAGATGCTTTTAAGAGTTGGCTTAAGCTAAACCAATAAGAGATGGTGCTGGGATGAGCTACTTTTCAATTTTAAAGCTTCTTTGGAGTTGTTGGAACATGATTGGTACATTATAAACAAGTCCGATCTGGTATTGCATCAGTGACCAAGCTGATAGCATCGTTATTCAGGCATACTCAAGGACTAGAAGCATCTTGTCTTAACTTGTTGAGCACCATTAACATCTCTGGTTAGTCCACTGACTTAGAGAAAAATCTACTGCCTTAAACAAATTTACTAGAATGCCACAAACAATGACAAGAAAAGGATTTAGTGCACATCTAAAAGAAAGGCATAACAGGACAAAATAACTCACTCTTTAAAGGAAGCAATTTCAAGAGACAAAAGCAGAAATTAATGAAATAGAATACAAGCAGAACAAAATTGGTAGATATGATCAATACAAACAGAGATCCTCTTAAACAGATCAATATAACAGACAAATATCTGGTAAATCTTATAAAATATCAGAGAAGCAATATTAAGCAATAACTTTAGAAATGAAAAGAGGCAAAGAACTATAGAGAAGAGTAGTATTAAAATATATGTAAGAATGTTTTGTATAATATAGCGCTAATAACTAGGTGACCATCTCTTTCATTGCTTTTCTGAAGTTAACATTTAGATGAGATGAGTGGTTTCTTAAGGAAATGTAAATTATTAAAATTGATTGAAGAACAAGAAAAAAACCTAAATAGATCAATAAACATAGATAAAATTACAAAGGCCAACAAAAACTCCTTTAAAAAGAACATAAATAGGTGGTTTATCACAAAGTCTTCTGTGTTTTCAAAATAAGAATTGCTGTCTATAATAAACAGCATCAAATAAGGTGAAATTATTTCTCTTTTTTTTTTTGGTACTGGGGATTGAACTCACGACCTTGCGCTTGCCAGGCAGACGCTTATGCCACTGAGCTAAATCCCCAGCCCAAAATTATTTCTCTTTAATTTCCCAGAAAAATATTGACATTAAAACACGAACAAATGGTAGGCCACATTCATTCAAGAACATAGGTATAAACATGCTAAATAAAATATTAACAAATCAAACCCAGTGGTAAATTCAAGTACTAATTCAAAAGACATTTCACTGTTTAATGCCAGAAAAAATCTATTCATATCACTCACCAGCTTAATCAATTTGAAAAGAAAATAATGTATGATTGTTTCAATAGATACCTCAAAAGACCTGATAAAATCAAACATCATTTGCAAAATAAACCCAAAACCTAATGGTTGATTTTTAACAAAACATAAGCTATATTAGTGAAATACTAATATAGTAGTTTCTTTTAGGTCTTAAATAGATAGCTCTACTTTCTATATCATTCCTGCTATATGACATTATGCACAATAAAGTAGATATATATATTTATAATATCATATTGTAATTAATTAATGGATTAAAATTTCAAACCAAGAATATTGTCATTACTTGTATACAACAATATCTTCCTAGCAGACCAGACAGTAAACAGAACTCAAAACAGACATCAATAAACAAGGAATATAGATATGTATATCATTCAAAAATTAATTTCCTTTAGTACATAATAATTAACTATAGGTATAAATAAATTTTCTTTTTATAATAAAACAACATAACAACACCAAATATAATACTTATATAGTACCAGTAAGAAAAATTAAAGTAGTAAATCTGTTACCAAATATATCCCTGAAAAATAGACTATTGGATACTTATTGACATAAAAATATTTCCAGTAATTAAGGTAAACTGAAAATTATCATCATGGTGTAGAGGGTAAACTCTAATGCTATTTCTGATTTGAGATGCAAGGACAGATGATCCTCAATTTACAGCAGGTCTACAGCCTGATATACCCATTATAAATTGAAAATTTCATATGCTGAAATCCATTTAGTGCAGCTAATTTACTGAATATTGTATCCTAGTTCAGCATACTTTCCAGCATTCGGAACACTTACATTCACCTACATTTGGGCAAACTCACCTAACCCAAGTCTATTTTATAATAAACTTGAAGATATCTCATGGAATTTGTGGAAAGTGAGTAGCACAATGATCACACAGGTCCACTGGTGACTTCTTCCCATGTGCTGCTGAGGGTTGCATCTCCCTGCTACCACTTGGCATTACGAGAAAAGATCATACATCAGATTGCTAGCCTGGGGGAAGATTCAAATTCAAAATCCGAAATACAATTTCTACTTAGCATATATCACTTCCATACCATCATAAAGTTAAAAAAAATCCTAAAGCAAATAATCTTAAGTCCGGGGCCATGTGTACATTTGTATGGGTTTAAGTATATTTAAGTTAAAAAGAGTCCAGAAAGTATGTGTTAAACTGTTCACAAAAGTTACTTTTCGGGATAAAATTGGGATGGAGAAGGGGTGTAATGAAATGTCTTGCTTTGCTTTGGATTCGCCTATATTATTTTAATCTTTCATGTTGAAAATGTATTTACACATTTCTTGATGTCATGCATTCAATAATAACGATTCACGAGAAGAAAAACAAAGAAGAGTTTTTCATGTATGGTGGTAAAGACCCTGATGCTTGGAAAACTGGTCTGGAGTTGTAGGGAGTTCAGGAAGCTCTCTGAAGTGGCCCTCTGTGTTCTCCTGGCCTGGCTGGCTGTCCCCAGGCATAGCTGGTCTCCTTAGAGCCTGCTCTGTCTCTGTTCTCCTGAACCTGGCCTCACTTGGATGCTTGTCTGGTTCCTAGGATACTTCACTCCTGGAATGCATCCCTCAGACACCCCTTGGCTTAATCCTGACTCCTCTCTGCATGCCAGATCCTCCAGCCAACAGAGACTCATCCTTCCATCTGAAGTGTGCAGAGAGTAGATGGCAAGGTCCTGGAATCCCTGCCCCCAAGTAACAAGCAGCAAGACATCCTGTGGTCACCTCTCAAATATCATCTGTCCTCATATTTTATCATCATTCCCTGGTCTTTTATGTCACAATCATACACCAAACTGTTTCTCACTAAAAGGAAGGTCAGCAGGGACTTGATATTTGCTCTTTGTGGTCCTATACCCAGCACCTGGAAGCACATCTGCCCTCTGTGAGTCACTCAATAGATAGCCATTGGATGATTTTAGAAAGTCATGTGGCCGGTCTTTATATTCACCAAATGTAGTAAATTTCACATAGTTCTGGGGATGCAGACATTGAGCAAATACAGAAGGAGCCATTTCTTGCACCCAGACCAGTCCTGAGTGACTGCTTCCCCCCGAGGGTCTGTACCCTTCATGTTTAGAGACCCAGTTGGAGCAGACCCTTCAGTTTCTGATTTCCCAGGATCAGATGAAGGGCACCCTTCTCTGTCCTTGCAGGTGCCATCTCATTTCTTAACCATAGAGCTTTTGAACAATTCCTGAACCATCCATCTTGTGAGCCTCCAGCCATTTTTCTTCTCTGAGCCTCCATTTCCATTTCCTGAATAATGTAATCCCCCAATTCCCAAGTCAAGGCAAGTCAGGACTGGATATCAGGCACCATGAGTGGCTTCTGGGACAGCAGTCATGGGATTTGCATTTTTCCGCAAGCTTGATGTCATAAATTTTCTCTGCACACCCCAGCTGAGGTTTCATCAGACTAAAGATTTTCTATATCTCCTTTCCTCAACCAAACTCAAGGAGAATTACTAATGTTCTGCCCAGCCTGAGTGCTCCATGAGTTTCTATCTCAGGGTTTTGCTTCACCAAAAATATTGATTCCTTGAGGAAAAAGCCACAATTGATTCAGCCTTCCCAAAGACTTTAATGAGAAGAGTGACTGCCAGTCCAAACCATGGACATCTGCATCCCAGCAAGAATCTAAGAGGACTTTGTCACCAGACACAGCAAACAGAAGCCCACAGGTGGGGGCTCCCTGCTCAACAGCTTGCTGGCGCTGAGTGAAAGAGAAAGGCAGCTGCAGTGTGCAAAGCAGAAAAGAATATAAGGAGAGAGGAGGAGCGCTCCTTTCATAACTCATGACAGCTTGGAAAACAGTGAACCTCTCTAGCCAGGCCTCCATCTCTTCATCTGTAAAATGAGCAGCGTTACACTTCCCTCCTGCAGTTCCCAGGCTATTATCTGAAACAATTACTGTGTAAGTGCCCAATCCAGAAAGGGAGCCCAGTTACTATTTCCTTTCCATCTGGACTTTTACTAAATCCTATAACTAATCCTTCCACCAAGAAAACAAGCATGCCACCACACAGTTGTGACATACGTATATGTGTTTTATATATGTTACATTTTATATGCACACACATAAGTGAAAAAGTATTGATTCAAAGATCTTTTCTGAGCACAGGCTCCACGCTTAGCACTGGGTCAAAGCAGGCAGTGAGATGATGAGAAACCTAAGCGATATTTAAGTTTATCATTTGCTTGGGGACTTAAAAGCACACGTTGCCAGCCACTCGTGCCCTGTCCAGGCCACTCATGCACACAAGTCCTGTAAACAGTGTCCCCTGCTGCTGCTCACTATATGGTGTGGGCAGTGACTTAGCCTCATGAAGCCTGTTTCCCTCTCTGTTTGTAATATCCCCCTCTCCCCGCGTGGGTTGTCACTAGGCTTTTAAAAAGCATAAATAAAATCACATTGGTGAAACATTTAATAATGTGCCTGGTGTGCAACAGACACGCAATAAATGTACTTTGAATTTTATAACCAAACAATCCAGGGATAATTAAGTACAACCACAGTCAATATACAATAGAACCTTGAGAGATGGAAGTGAGTGTAAAATGCCTGGAATCACAGCCCTGCTGGGCTATCCCCACGTGGTGATTCATGGAGGCTTTTATGGCTGCCCTAGATTCTTCTGCAGCCACAAGGCAGAGTGCATAGATGCAGGGAGTGAGACACATTCGGATCCTAAATTCAGTTTCACAATGACCTGCTGTGGTTTCATAATGGTTTAACCCCCACACGCAGGCGGGAGTTCAATCCCCAAAGTCATATGTTAATGATGGTGGAAACCATGGCGGATGGTGTTAACGATGGTGGAAACCTAATATAAAACTGGTTCTTAGAGATGGAGCCTTTGAAAAATGATTGGGAGTAGATAAAGCTATTAGGGCAGAGGTTCATGACTGAGTCCTTGTGGCTTTGTAAGAAGGACAAAGAACAATCACACATATACATACACACACACACACACACACACACACATGCATGCGCACATGCAAGTAAATGATCCTGTGGAACTCTGACAGCAAGAAGGCCATCACCAGATGAGGCTATTAGCACTGTGGCTCCAGAATTATAAATTAAACTAATCCTATTTTCCTTATAAAGTAGCCTGTCTTAGGGTATTTTGTTACAGTAATGAAAAATTAACTAATCCATCAATCTTCATAATCTCCACATTTTCCATCTATAAAATGGCAGTAATAATGATCACTTCTTCTCAAGGTAGTTGTGAGGATCATATAGTGTGGGATGCATGGTACTGGGGCATGGTGAGAATCAACAGATGAGAGTAAACATCATCAGGAGTAAGACCATTCCCAGCAGCATGATGAGGAATCAAGTCCCTGTCTCTTTCTAGAGATGGAGTTTCCCAGGATGCTCATGAGGATCAGGGAAGAGAATCATGGGGGAGAACAAATGGGCTGCAGGTTCCTCACACAAGCAGCATGAACACATGCAGGGGTGACTAACACCTCCCTAGCCCTACTCAACTACTTAGGGCCACTCCCTAACCCTACTTAGCACTCTGCCTGCCAGCTGTGTGGTACAAAGTCTTCCCAAATACGTGAGCCATCCATGGGACTGTCACCAAAAAAAGACAAGTGATGCTGCAAAAGCTACTGGCCCTCAGTGCCATGAAGAAAACACAGAGAAACTCAGAAAAGGCAAGATATCAAGACTGGAAGAAGAACAGGAGAAACGAAGCATGCATCTGGTCCCCAGGCAATCGATGGGTGAAGGCAAGTGGTAAATTTCCAAGCTAAATTTCCAACTACTTACTTCTAGGAAATCTGTGGAGTTTTATCTCAGCAATCCTCTGACACAGATCCAATCTTTGTGCCTAGTGTGCAGTTTAGAAACCTTAGATTTAGAGAGTCAGCGTGCTCACCCAAGTTACCCAGAGAAGTAGCAGAGCTCAGCAGGCCAAATGGCCAAGTTCTGAATTTAACTTTTTACATCCAGGAATTGACAGAGGGATGAATCCCACATAAGAATCTTGTCTGGTGGCCCCAGAAGGGGAAGAATGTGCCCAGAAGGTCAACACCCCAGTCCCCAGCCCAATGTACCTGAGGCCCATTATAATCAAATGCTTGCCTTCAGCACCAGCTGTAGTGAATGAAATCTAAGCTAAAATTAAGCCTTGCCTAAGCCTTTTTGTATTTCAGTTATAGAGTCATTAAAAGTATAAAAAAAAAAACCCTCCAGATACAAAATCATTGACCATATGCTCCATGTACCTCAGCTCCCAAAGGCATGTTTGTGCATTTTGCATTCTCCCCAGCTCAGTTAAAATAGTCATTTCTGACAATGGGTAAATAACTCTCCCTTATCCCACAAAACCAGTTTTTGTCTATCTTCAAGAAAACAGGATAATTATAAGAACCTAATTATCAGATCTTTCAATAAAACTTCAGGCTGTTTGGGCTACGTTTGTGGTGTTGGACTCAAAGGCACCCAAAACTACTTGCACAATATTACAATTATCACCATCAATCATGCTACACTTACAGTGCTAAATGGAGACCTCTTTTTCTAGAAGGAAAACAAAGAGAATCTTTTTCAATGGCAAATAATTAGCAGGAGGAGAGGCAGTCAGCTTAGTGGTCTGAGTCAACGTGGATTAGGCCAATCCCCGTCCACCCCTGACTAGCTGTGTGACCTTGGGGCAAGTCACTTAACCTTTCAGAGTCTTAGTTTCTCCACCTATAAAAGAAACTATGGGATTAAACTGATTTCTAGCACACAGCTATGTGCAATTAGCAAAATAACACATGTAAAAGTCCCCAGATGTGTTGCCCTAAGTAAGCACTCTCAGCATACTGCATTATTTTTGTGCTTATGTCATTGAACTAGGGTGATGTGTTCAGAATGCTATTAGCAAATTGTGAATTTTTCTTCTCATATTTTTATTCATTTTCCAGGTAAGAAGTTCACTTTGTAGGTGAGAGGAAGTCACCTACTGCTCTTTCATCTTTCTTTGGAGAAACCCAGATCATAAAGCTCAAAAAGACCACCGGCTCAACTTTTTGAAGCTCAGTTTGTCATCTGTGAGACTGACGGATGATCGCAACCTCACTGGCTTGTTGTGAATATGGCTAAAGTGCATGAAATACCCTCCTCAGCGCCCAGCGCATGGTCACCGCTGCATAAATGAGCTTTATCTTTCCAGCGGCCACTGGTGCTATTCACCACTCTCCACCCTCCTATGACGGAAGCAAGTCAAGGATCCTGGCCCTACTGGAACAAGGAGGTGAACTGACCTCTTTAATATCACAAACTACATAAAACTGGAATGCAAATTCAGTCTCAGAGTCCCTTATTTGTGCTTTTTACAATGCTTCACAACTGTGTCATTTATTCACTCTCAGAAAATCTGCTGCATGTTTCCCACACACGGGGCAGTGGGCTGAGCAAACGCACCAGCCCAGGACTGACTTAAAGACCTGACCCAGGCCAGTGGCAGCAGAGAGCTTGCAGGGACAGCTTTTGGGTTTTCTGTTTCTATGCCTCCTCCTCCCTCTTCCCACTTCTTCTGCTTCTCATTTTCTTTTCTCCGGAGCTTCACACCCACCTGTACAGCCAGCCACGTTCTGATGAAGTTAGTAATCAGGATGTCAGCTTTAAATAACAGCTAGTTCCAGGGGAAAAATCCCGCCTACCAAAGCGGGGGGGGGGGGTTGGGGGTGCTAATGAGGAAAATTCCAGTTGGGCTAACCTAGTCCCACAGCCCGTGCCACAGTTACATAGCACCTACGCATTTGTTCATTCTCAGAGCAGGCATTTATGAACATTTGTCAGGTTTAAACATTGCTCAAAGCCGGAGATCAGCCAACTTTGCTGTAAATAACATGATGGTGAAAACCGAAGCCTGTGAGCTGCTTTGGTTTCTGTTGTAACTACTCCACGTTGTTCTTATGACATCAATAATACACAAATGAACAAGGGCAGGGCTGTACCAATAGCAATTAATTTGCAAAACCCAGAGTTGGATGGAGTTTGCCCACCTCTGCTGTAAGCACCCAGACCAGAATCAGGATTTTCCTCATGGAAGTCCATGTTTGAAAATAAAGACAGACCATAAAGGTGTGCTGTGATCAGAGACAGGGTAAAGTGTACAGTGATGATGCTAACTAGTAGCTCATTATACATAGGTGTCTACGCTACTTCAGACATTTTTTCTGAGTGGTTTCATTTATTTTTCCAATAACCCTGTGAGGGCGATATTCTCTATCGATGTTTACAGATAAACATGAAGCTCAGAACGCTGACCCGACTGACCAGGACCACATAGCGACGACTTACGGAGCTAAGACTAGAAGAAGCATGTCTGATTCCAAAGCTCACGTTCCTAGAAGCTGCATCCATGGTGGCTCAGAGAAGAAAAGAGGAATCATGGAAAGCTTGGCCAACGGGTGACGCTTATGCTGCAGCTTCAAGTATGTGCTGGTCTTCCCGGGCAGTGAGGGGGGTGGCACACGCAGAGGCTGGGAGTGAAGGTGGACAGAGCCTCCCAGCGTGAGCAGTGGGAAGCTCCTCCCCTTCAGGTCTGGCTGAGGGCGCCCTGACTGGAGGAGCCAGCTTTCCACCGAGAGCACGTAAGGGTGGGGTGAGCTGAGCTGCTGGGTTGTTGGCTCGTTGTTTCACCAAAGGACACACGGGGTATTTGATGAGATCAGAGAGGATTCCTCACATTCCTATTTCCCCCTTGTCTCCCTCATCTTCCTGAAAGATTTCCAGCTGGCACATTTACCCTCGCCATGATTCTCAACCTGCCAGTATTTTCCAGCTTATGCTCTACTCTCAGCTTCCATCAACTCCTAGTCCCTGAGGCTCAACAAACCCAATTCTACACAGTGCATGGGGCAGAGGACATGAGTATCCCTGGGGCCACATGGCTGACTGAAGACAATCCCTTTTCAAGGTACTCCCTCTTAAGGGACCAGGTGTGCCGAGGGTTATAATGCTTCTTTCCAGATACAGCAATCCATAGAAAGTGCAAACACTGCTTTTGCTACTCAGTAAGTTCACAGTATATGGCACATAATATGCAACAGTGTTTGGCTTATACAGTTACTAGAAAAGAAAGTGGATTTTACTTTCACTTTTACAGAACTCTTCCCAGCCTATATAACAATATAACTCACATCCTCACAACAATTGGAGAAGTATCATTATTCCCATTTTAAAGGTGAGAAAATTAAAAACAATCAAAACATTTGACAAATGTCCTTTCATTTATTCATTCAACAATATTTTATTAATTATTAAACCTACCATGAACAAGGAGCCAATGAAAGGACCAGGGATACAGCAATAGACAAAGTCCCTGCTCTCATGAAATTGACATTTTTGTGGGAAAAGGCATGCAGTGAACAAACAGAACTATAATATATCTGGTGACATGAAAATAAAGCTGGGAAGAAGAGGACTGTGGTGAGAGAGGGCTTGGGGACAGGGGGAAGACAGGGGTGAACACCTAGTCCGGGCAACAGTATAGATGGGGGGAGATGTCCATCGGGTGACTAGGATCCAAATTATAGAGGATCAAGTAGGTCATTTTTCAGACTATGTGATTTATTATAAGCAAGATAAAGTCTATAAAATGCTGTGTTAGGAGGTTTGGAGCAGGCAGGAAGGTGCAGAAATAAGCCCAATCTTTCACAGCGCATGTTCCACCCCACACACCCAGGTGTCTGGGGACATGCTGGCTAGGAGTCCTAGCTGCAAATGGAAAGTGACTTCAGCAGTGCCACGTCCCTCCGTCTGCTGCACACAGAGAAAGCTGCACCAGGGGTGAGTAGGGCCCCCTGCAGCTCAAGTCAGAGGAGACATTGGAGCGGGCTGGGTTCCAAGTAAGGAAGACCATGTCCTCCCTCCGCTTGATGGAGCAGAGCAGGGCAGGTCATCGGGCTCGCGTAGGCGTGTGCCGCGTCAGCCTCAGCTACCACAGGACAAGCTTAGAGAGGAAGAAGCGCACCCTTTAAAAAGCACCCACAAAGAAACATCCATTGCCTAGTAAATCCCGACTGGTGAAGCAAAAGCAGTGAACACTTCCATAAATAATGCATCTCTTTCATCTTTTGTGAATCCATTCAGATTTCATTCTTCCCCAGTACTACTGGCAAGTGTACATGCAATAGCAACCAGCAAGGCTTGCTTATTCTTTCATTTTACTAAGTGGGTACAAACAATATTAAAATTAGTTTTTTAAATTTATTTTAATGAAGGTCAGAAATGCACAACTCAAATGAAATGAATCATCTCTTTATTCACCCTGCAATGGCACATTTATAAGCATCCTAGGAATGAAACGTAGAAACCTTTGATCACATGGTAAAGGGGTCCAGCCCGTAGGATGGATAGTACGCAGATAGCTTTTTCTGAGACACATGGCACATTGGGATGGGTAAAGAAATGAGGGAGAGAGGGCTCCAAAGAGGGACACATTTTAAATCATTGACATTGAGCTTGCTGCCAATCTGTTTCTGCATAAATTCATGCATGTGCTATGGAAATATGCAAAGAATTTTAAAGAGACAGGAAGCAATATATTCCTTTTGACAATATCCGAATGCCTTAAATAGGTTTCCGGACCCAGTCTCAAGGAGTGGGCCCAAAGTGTGTCATTGCCCTTCAGGGGAGCTAGCTGAAGAGATGCATGTAAGAGAATGTGTGCGGTAGGATTGGTGTATATTCAGAAAGATGAATTTAAAACACTCATTATCTCAATTCTTCTCTTGGAGGAATAAAGCAAGCTGTCAGCATGCCAGAAACTGTAACTGTATCTGTTTGCAAGCTCTTTCCTTTGTATGTTTATTTAAAGGAAAATGTTCATAAAGGAAGCCTGAGCTTACCACATTGCTTCCTACTTTCATGGCTTTGTACATACTGAGCACTTTGTCTTGGGTGTTGTTGTCCACTATTTCTGCATAAAGAGCTTCTCCTTTAAAATTCAGTTTAGAATTTACAGTGGGGACGAACCTATGGCACTGCAACTGGCTTTTTGTTATCACTGAAATCTCTAAAAGGTTCGCCATCACTGGGTTAGAGCATGGTTAGTAAACTCCTAGCAGGTATCCATCCTCCCAGAAACAACTACAAGC
Source organism: Dolichotis patagonum (assembly GCA_004027295.1). Taxonomy (NCBI): domain Eukaryota; kingdom Metazoa; phylum Chordata; class Mammalia; order Rodentia; family Caviidae; genus Dolichotis; species Dolichotis patagonum. The sequence continues at coordinate 8,463 of PVJX010004091.1, read as the reverse complement.
TATGGGCAAAAAGTTAACAGCAACTGCATAAAAGACTGCAGAAAGTGATTAAGCAAAATTTTGGAGGAGAGTCAAAATGTGAAAGGAGTAGAATAGGTTCAATTCCCACACTTTTGCAGCTTCAGTCTGAGGGTGGGCTAGGATCTTAGAATTGTGTGAAGAACTGTAGCTGCTAGAAAACCCACTACCTTTCTGAGGATCTGCAGTACAGAACCTGGGATGGTCCCAGTCACCACAAAGTGAGCCATGTAGGAAAGAAAAGACCTAGAGATGAGGAGCTCTAGGTTTTCTGTGTCATCTTTGTGAAAGAATCTGACCAGCTTTTTGGACCACACATGCATTAAAGACTCAAAGAAATTCAAATAAGCTTTAAACACTGACCTGAAAAGTAAGCTACCAACTTTACAGGCAAATCAGAGACAATAGTTTAAATATTAACTTTCTGCTCTAGCAAAAACATCAACATGTCTGGTTGAAATGGCACAGAAATCTTAAATTTCTATAACATAATAATCAAAATATTCAGAAGTAACTCAATATGTGAAGAACAATAAAGTTGTAATTCATCATCAAGGGAAAAGAAAAATCAGTACTGGCAAACCACAATATGATTCTAACATTGAAATTATTAGAAAAAATCTTTATTGCACCCCATGAGGTATAAAAAATATGCTAATGGATGAAAAGGAAATACATCAGAGAAAGTGTGTGTGTGTGTGTGTGTCTGTCAAGTAGAAAATTCAGGCCTGAAAAACATAGCATCTGAAATTAATAAAATATTAGCTGGATAATGTTGGGTTTCCAACTTCAGCTTAGATATATACAACTGAAAAGAACACTCACCTCACTTCTGTGGAAACAACAAAATAACAGCCTTTCTTAAAGATTAAGACTTTACTACATGCAGAACCTGAGGAATCATATTCAAACAATTGAAAATTTAAGATAAAAATATCTTGAAGATATCCAGAAGGGCAAAACACATATTTCTTTTTCAGGTGATGGGAGATTAAAAATTAAATAAATAAACAAACAACAACAACAAAAACCTCTGCGGACTTCTCATTAGAAACTATACAACCCAGAAGACAGTGGAGGAATAAGTGTAAAATGCTGAAATCAAAATGCTGCAGAATTTTTTACCCAGCAGATACATGTTCCAAAACATACATTAAAAGTCAAGAGTTTTTCAAACAAAAACAGACCATTGACTTTCAGCAGACCTTCCCTTCAATAAGTTTGTCAGACAGAAGGAATATGGTATAGCCAGAAACATGGCTCTACAACAAAATAAGTAAAATATAGAAAGTGGAGAAAATAGATAAATTTAAAATTCATTTTCCATAAATTTATCTGCATCAAATGTTAACAGACTATGCAAAGAAACAATTGTAGCAATGCGTAATGTGTTTATAGGATAGTTAGAAGTAAACTGTATAATATTAACAGTATAATAGATATGAAAAAACTGTTATAAGATCATTAAACTACAAGTAATAAATATTTGAAGACAAATACTTCTGCTTTTTGAAACATATTGTTAAAACAGCAAAAGACAAGCCACAGAATGGAAAAAAATAACTTGCAAATAATGCAACATGACAAAGGACCTGTACCTAGACTACATAACAAAACTCAACAATAAGAAAACAGTCTAAGAAAAAACAGATAAAAAATTTGAAGAAACATTTCATCAAAGAATATGTACTGTGGGCAAATAAAAATGTGCATAATATCATTAAAATTATCAAGAATGGCAAGTTAAAACCACAAGAGATATCACTACAAACTTACTAGGATAGATAACACGAATATTATTTTGAACTTATATACTATGTGTTGGTGAGGAAGAGGAGCAACTGGAACTCTTACATATTACAAATCAGAAAATGTAATGGTATAGCCACTGTGGAAAACAGGTTTACAATATATTATAAAGTTAAATATACAGTCATAATAGGACCCTGTAAATCTATTTCCAGATATTTACCCAAGTAACATGAAATGTGTATGCAAATTTTAATACAGTGGCACTTTGGCTCATGAACTTAACTTATTCTACCACTCTGGTTGTGAACTGAGGTGGTCACAGACTGAATCAAATTTCTCCAAGAGGTTCAATGTAAATAAATTTAATCCATTCTGAACCATACATGTTTTTAACCACAAAATATGAAACAGAGTATAGTACTATAGAGTATGACAAGAGAGGACACTGATCTTGCTTGGGGTAATTTCTGGTGTGGAGTGAGAGGTCCCCTCCCTAAATACATCAGGGAGATCATTGGGGATTTCTCTTCTCTGTCTCTTATTTGCAGGGTCAATTTTGACAAAAAACTCTGTCTGATGTCAGATATTTTCTCCCTGCACTGCATAACCCTCCAGAAATGGCAGACTATGATATAGTTCATCAGATCCAACATTCCATCCATTATAGTTACATTGGTGTGGTGTTTCTCAAAGAAATGTTGGCACTCATTTCAATTTTCCTTAATGGGTTTTGTCACATCACCGCTGACCTCCCTGTCTTCCTCTTCCTCAGTGGCTGCTCCTCAGCAAGCGCCTCTGCTGCTCACTTCGGTGTCCAGCAAGTTCTTCCATCATCAGCTCCCCTTATGGTCCTCAACAAGCTCCTCTATGTCTGCACCATCAATGTCCAGGCCCATGCTCTTGCCCATGGACACAATCTCCTCCACTGTCTGTGCCTCAAACCCTTCAAAGTCATCTTCACTGCTACATTCTGTCATTTCCTCCAGGCTAAGTTTAAGGTCTGGTATCTGACATCTACACAGGCTTTGTCAATGAGGTTGATAGAGTAGAGGACATTGAAATGTTTCTTCCAAAACTCTTTCAACATTTAATTTCAGTGAAATTAAATCACCTGGTGAGGAGGACCTTTGTGTACAGCTTTCTGAAGTCCCAGATCCTTTGCTAGTACACAGGTGCAGAATAGGTAGCATGTTGGGAGAGAGGAATTGGACATTTATGGATTCATATTTAGTGTCCATATCATTCACCAGAGATGGAGGACATGCTGGGCCACTGTCGATCAGAAGAAGGCACCTTTCAGGCAGTTGGTTGTCAGAAAGATATTTCTTAATGATGGATGTGAACACCACGTGCAGCCATTCCATGAGCAAATGCCTTGTGACCCAAGATTTCACACTGACCCTCCATATGGCAGGCAGGAGGGCCTCGTTTTCATTCTGTTTCTTGAATGCATGAGGGGTCTGAAAACGGTACACAAGTAGTGGCTTAGTCTTCAGATCAGTGCTTGAATTTGCACACAGCAGAAGAGTCAATCAGTCCTTCATGGGCTTGTATCCTGGTGTTGCGTCTTTCTCCTGTGTGACGTAGGTTCTATGTGGCATCTTCTTCCAGAAAAGCCCTGTTTCATTGAAGTCAAATGCTTGTGGAGAAACACAGCCTTGCCTCTTCATGAATTCCATGAAGTCTTTCTTACAGGCTTCTCCAGCAGTTTTTCCAAACCCGGAAATCTCACATGTCTTATCATATTGCGTATGCCACTTCTCTTGTGAAATTTATCAAACTGCCCTCTAATGGCTTCAAATTGATTGCTTTTTGTGCTTGTGGAAGGGTTTTCTTGAAGCAAATCACTGTGTGGTTTCCTGGCTTTTTCACTGATCATAACTTCATTAGCGCTATCACCTGGCAGCTGTTCCTCATTCAGCCACACTAACAATAGTTTTCCACCTCTTCCAGCACTTGCGTCTTCAGCTTGGTTAATATTGTTACTCCTTTTGCCACATTGGCTCCTTTGATGGGATCTTTATTCTTCAAAATAAGTGAGATTGTCAACTTTTCTAGATCAGCCGCACAAATAACACACTGATGCTTTTCTACAATTTCCTTCTTCAATTTAATGATTATTTTCAAAAACATCCTTCTTATCATTTTTGTTCTGCACTTTCTTATTAGCTTCTTTATTTCTCTGCACATTCTTGTCACCTTTTTTTACTGCTTTTCACATTCTGGTTACCTTAATTTTATCACTCTGTGAGTTCTTGTCACGTCCCTTACCACTCGGCACTTTCTTTCTGCCATCTTATTTGCTCTGCACTTTCTTTGTAGCCATGCTGGATGGAATAATACTGTACAGTACTGTATATGCTAAAAGCAAACAAAAAAGTTTCACAGCAAGTGTTCACAGGTTTCTCTGTGACCCAAATCTCAACTAGAGGAAACACCAGCAATGTGTCAGTACAGGAAGGATATCTGTGGTTGTGTTTGTGTTTGTATAGGGAAGATGGTTATCCTTGTGTTCATGAGCCAGTGCAGAGTTTGTGAACAAAAACAAAACTTTTCCAAACACTCTTGTTCATGAACCAGATTTATCACAAACAAATGTTCATGAATCAAGATATTACTGTAATGGCTTTATTTGCAATCAGCAAAATCTAGATACAGTCTTAAATAGTCTTCAACTTATAATGGGTAAACCAAACTTTGGTACCTTCATATAATGGAATGTTACTTAGCAATAAAAAGAAGATAACTCTTAATGCATGAATGTATCAGTAAATCTCAAATTCATCCTGGTAAATGAAAGAAGGCAGACTCATAAGACTTTAGTACATAGATATTCTGAAAAACACAAAATTGTGGAAACAGAAAACAGACCTTTAGTTTCCAGGTGCTTAGGGTGGAAGAATAACTAAATAGTATTATAGGGGAATTTGAAGATGGTTAATGGAACTTTTCTATATCTTGTTTGTAGTAATAACTATACAATTTGAGACATTTTTCAAAGCTTACACAATCAATGCTACCAGGAATGAATTTTAATGTATGCATATCTTACCTTAATTTTAAAAAAAATTAATATTCTGATCAAACAGTCCTATAAATTCTACATGATTCCATTTAATGAAATTAAAGGAAAGTCAAAACTACATAATAATTTAAGCGTTTCCACCGCTGAGCTAAATCCATCCCTCCGTGCCCTATTTTTGCACAGCTTCAGAATATTTACAAAGCAAGGACCACGGAGCCCTACTGAGTCACTTAAACTTCAAAACTTCTCAAGTTGACACAATGTATCAACCATTAAATACCCCAATAAAACTGATTTTTGTAATATCATTTAAATTTTGTCTCCTCTGTGAAGGCCTCCAAGACCTCCCCTACATCATGAATTTTCCTCTTCTGAATTCCATTAATGTATTGTACGGCTGCCTTTCACTGCATTCTTTATCTGATTCTAAAATCATTTATCCTGCATCCCCAACTTCTCCTTCCTCTCCAATCTGGAGAACGGAGCCTGGGATCCTTTCTTTCAAGAAATACGTAATGTACACCTATTATGGACAATGGCTGTGCCTTCCTGAAGATTACAGCACAGCTAGACAGAAAGGTAATAATCTAGAAATGGGTAAACATAATGTTTTTCAGTCTCTATTTCTCCATTTGCAAAACAGAGATGATAAAAACCATCAGGAAGTTATGAAGGTTATTATGGAGTAATAAAAAGTTTCTGAAAGGTAGCAAACACTCAGTATGTGTTAGATATTATTTTTTTTACTGAATATTGAATTTATTTACTGCTGCAACAATGAACTAACCTGATTCAGTGATTGAAATCATGAAAGATAATTACTTTAGAAGGTGTAATCAGGAGGCATCTTTCTGTGATGGGACATTTAAACTAGAATCTGAAACATGAGACAGCAAGTGACCAGGTGAAGTGTGCTCTTTGCAGGTGGAATAGCCTATGTGATATCCCTGAGTCAGGGAATTGATTGACTACATAGAGAAACTGCTTGGCTGAAAAGCAGCCAAGCAGTTTTGATCAGGGACAGAAAAAGAGAGTAGAGAAAATGAAAGAAACAAAGGCTTGAGAGAGCCATATAGGCTGGGACTTGATTTTGCTTAATGTTGGAAGACAGATGGATATATGGATAGATGACTCATCAGAAAACACACCTATGTCAATATAAGCTTTGTTTGTCTCTTAGCAGGTATGTATATAAACTAAAGAATGTATATTATGAAGTTCCAATTTCAGCTTCCACTGCTAAAAGCAGTGTTTATAATAGCAAGCCTAAAAATTTCGTTAGACAAATTAAGTAAGATCACTTACAGAGTCTACCATTCAGGATTCTTACTCTTCTGTCCTATCTCATGTGTGTATATGTATATGTGAAATATACATGCATGCTCATGCACACAGTGTGACCATATGGTCAATAGCTAGGACTAAAATATATGGCTTGGCAAAGCCAGTTGGAGTTAACAGGCTCAAAATTCATATCAGGAAGCCAGCATGAAAACCTTCTTCTGGAGACTGAGCAGCACACCACCTTCCCCTCCAGAGCCAGGAAGCAATTCTCAACATAAGGACCAGAGCTCCCCCAAAGTGAACCACAGCCTTCTCAACATAAGGACCAGAGCTCCCCCAAAGTGAACCACAGCCATTTGTAGCAACAAGTTAGAACAATTAGAAGTCTCATTAGTGGGGAAATACCAAAAGATCTCGATTTTCATCTCAATTCCATCTAAACCCCTTTCCTCAAACCAATTACATTCCAAAGACCTCAATTTCAGTGTTGGAAGCACTTAGAAGAAATAGCAGATCTTTCCCCTCCTTTCTGTCCATCAGAGATCTTTAGTGTAGATGAGTTTGGCAAGATTCAGATTGCTTGAAAACCACTGTTCCTTTTGATTCCAGATGATGCCTGAGGAACAACTCTGCTACTTGTACCTTATGCAAAAGGAGAGACATTTTTTTAGAAAGGCAGAGTCCTGGGCTATGTAAAGGTCTAGTCTTGGATTTAAAGGCCTAGATACTTCCCCAGGGTCACCTCACACAATAATAATAAATCAGGCGTTCACTTCAGTTCTCCAGGCCCTTTCATGTGAGGTACCCTGGCTGACCTGGGAATTCTTTCTGTTCTGTTTCCAGGCTAATTTCCGTAACTCTTATCCCATTATCAGAAGGTAGGATACACCCCCTCTTCTCTCCTCAATACTCTGTCCATTTGTTAATTACAGCAGCTATTTAATTTAATCATAGCTGTTCCTGGTCAGTGTCACAAAGTAGAAAAATATTAGGAATCAGATGATTTGGGGCTCCCATCTTAAGCTCTACCTGTCCATGAGGGAGACCTTGAAGAATCTGCTTTTCTTCTTCGAAGTTTCATCATCAATTATGGTAAGAATTTAAACATAAAAAATGCACATAAACTGTCATCATGATGAGCACATGCTAAGTGTACAATAAATACTAGGTCCTAGTATTAGTCACTTTTCTATTATAGGATCAAAATACTTGACAGACACAACTGAAGAAGTAAAGGTTTATATCACTCTGTGTCAGTTTTCAGCCCGTGTTTGATTGGCTCCAAGACAGAAACATCAGGGTGGAAAGACCTGGCACAGGAAAGTTCCTGGCTTCTTGCCAGCAAGGAAGCAGAAAGACCAAGAAAGCCAGAAAAAGAGAAAAGGGCTGGGGACAGGTTATACGCTTTGAAGTCACACTTTCACTGACCTGCTTTATCCAAATGGGCTTTATCTCCTAATAACCGATTCAGCTATTAATTCATTGATCCACCAGTGAAATCAGTGCACCCATGATCCAGTCACCTGTGTAGACCTCGCATCTGAACATTGTTATAATAAGAATCAGATCTGTAATATGTGAGTCTTTGGTGGCACCTTATATTTAAACCATAGCAGTCTTCAACACAGGGACCTTCCATACTGTTTGTCTCTGAGGATGTTGACTTCATACCAAACTGAAGTATGTTCATGACCTGGTTCTGCCACTCACCAGGTAGATGAACCTAAGATCATTTTACTTCCCTGAGCCTCAACTATGAAAGGGTGGCTTTTCTTAGGAAAAACACTGATGACAAATATGAATAGTCTGGTGGTCTCTGGTCTCTAGCATTTACTACAATAAAAGGTTTGGATTGTTGATCTAAGCCTCTTAAACTCTTGGATCTATCTTACTATAAACCACAAACTTGGAGAGTGTTTGCAAAGCCAACTAGACATTTAAGTGGGGAGGCTACTATTTAAATGGTTCTTAATAAAACTTGGATGATTGTATACAGTCATGGGGCACATAATGACATTTTGGTCAACAACAGGTATATATATATATATATATATATATATATATATATATATATATATATATATAAAACATTGGTCCCATGAAAAACAATGGAGATGAAACATCCCTATTGCCTTGACCTGTGCAGCCAGGGTGATCCAGAGAAGGCATGATGGGAGATTAAGGAAAAACTACACACATACTAAAAGGAAAACTGGGGCTGAGTGGGACCTGACCTCTCTGATACAGATGCAGTGACCACCCAACGAGGTCTGTGTCTTTATTTATACACAGTATAGAGGGGAAGCTCACAACAGGGCTAAAAGTGCAAGGTCTCAGTGTTTTGCTGAGATGACTGAAAGCAAAGCATTCCCAGAGCTATCCAC